>VYZP01050413.1:171354-212276 GCA_013400635.1 Hypocryptadius cinnamomeus
TCTATCCCACTCCACCCCAAGCACAAGGATCCCTTTTCCATCTGAACACAGAAGTTGCTGTACCTGAAGTCATTACTGAATGAGTTTATTCATTTTCCATTGTTTACACTGAAGGCTTTCCCAGCTCTGTCAATACCACACAAGTGTCCTGTATCATTGTTCAAACAACATTTAATGTTAAAAAAAATTACCCATGCTACTCATTATCATCATTCCTATAAAAATTGTTCATGTTTTGCATTTGTGAACAGAGAACACCACAGAGCCTTGAGTTGCACAGCACAGCCCTGTACCCAAGCATGGCCAGGCTGACAAAAACTCAGGAACAGTGTCTGGAATGAACCTGTGCAGCACCAGTACAATTCACAAAGGGGTTTTAAGCATTAAAGATTCCAAAAGAAGCACAGTCTATGAGAGGGTCACGGCTTCTGTCTGTCCTTCCTGGTGGCACATTGCCCGACCTGTACAGGAGCCCCTAATCTCATGCTGCTCCACTCAAATAACAAATCTAAATGGAAGGACCAATATCAAATACAAGAGTAAACAAGTAGAAACACCAGCAAAAGCATTATTCAGCTATTTATATAATAAATTGTTCGTTATTCAGAAGCCACAGAGGAGCCATTAGCAGAAAGCCAGGGGTCTCTGCACTGTACTGCAGGAGATGCCTCTGACACCCCAGAGAGTGGTTCCGTCCCAGGCCCAGCTCAGGCCCAAGCCAGTTGTGCTGATGTCCCCAGCTCCTGGCTGGTGCTGCTGGGTTGGTTGGTTTTGGCAAGGTTTTTTGGTTTGGGGTTTTTCTCCCCAGATCATCCATGGTAAATTCGGAATCACAGATTATTCTGAGTTGGAAGAGACCCTGAAGGATCATAAGTCAAACTCATAACTGAATGAGCCATATGGGGATTGAACCTGCGACACCGGCATTATTCACACCATGCTTTAACCAAATGATCTCAGGGTCACTTTGATGGATTCTTCACAAAATTGGGAAAAACAAGTCCAGTTTCTGGAGGCAGCTCCCAAGTGCCCATCAGCTCCAGTAAACTCACAACACTCACAGCTGTCATCAAACCATCCTCCCTTCCCTGGGGGCATGAAAGGCAAACATTTCTGCCCCATGCCAGGATCCAGCCATGATGATTAACCAGGGCCTGTGGCCTGGGGGGCACAGCAGGTCTGCACCCAGAGTGGCTGGCAGTTGCCAGCTGGCTCCCATCTGTGGAAACTGCTCCTCTGACCTGGAATTATTGTGTGTGTTGGCACTGCAAGGAAACAACCATAAAACCAGAGCAGCATCAGGGAACTGTAAATCCTTGTGAGTTATTTTCAGACTTCCAAAGTTTAGTTAAGCCTTGCCTTTAAGAGAACATATAAGAAAAAAATGACAAGGGAAAAAATGACCAGAAAAAAGGATGTTTGCATGAAAGAACCATTTCCCATTCTGAGCAGTGCCAGGACAGCAAACTGCCCGAAGTGCCCAGGATTCCCTGTATTTATCTTTGGAAAGGGGTTGACCAGAAGGCAGGTGAAAGGCAGGGCTGATGCCATGTCACACCAGTGACCTCTGGACTGCCAGCCCACAGAACGCTGCTGCAGGCTGTGCTGGGGCTGCTGTGTCCTTTCTCACGGACAGCAGCCAGCACAGAGCATGGATGCTGCTTCCCAAAGGTTACACATCACAGGCGATTTCATGCTCTTTATATTTCTAAGTGTTGATTTTTGGTTATTTTTTTTTAAATAATCATAAATCCCAACATCTGCTCCCAGGGCAGGAGCCCTTTGGCTCTGAGCTCAGCCAGGGAAGGGAACGTGGTTGCCAGCGGCTGCTGCAGGCGTTATTTTTAGTGCGACAGCTATTTACCAGCTCCATTCCCAGAGGGAATTCAGGGAGTAAAAGGGATGCTGATGCATTTCTTACTAAATATAGAAAAGGGGGCGAGCCACCACACGCAGAGTGGCTGCAGGTTGCTGCTCCTGCGGGGATGTGGCCTCAGCGAGGGGGATGCAGCCCCAGTGGTACCCAACACCACAGTGGGGCCACCCCGGCACAGGCTCCCCATTCACCACATTCTAGCTAACCTCCGAGCTGGTGTTTGGAAAAAAGCTTTTAAAAAGTAGCTCTTATAACTAATTGGCTTCACTTTGAAGCCCTGATCCTGTAATGAATGGCTCCCGAAATCAAACAAAGCATTTTCAACACCAACAAAATTGCCTGTTATGAAAAGCAGAACGTTTTTAGGGTAATATTGACTTTAATGCTCTGTCAAGGCACATTGACAGCAGGATGAAAACAGCCCTCCCTCTGCTCACCCAGCTCAAATCCAGCTGCTGAGAAGGGACCCTGAACACTCGTGCCAGGCTGTGCTCTACATCCCCAGGAGTGGGCTCATTTCCTATTCATTTAAATGCCTTAAAAAAAATTAAAATCTTGGTGATAAAAGAAAGGGACGTGTTTTAGAATTACTCTGCTCTTCTCTGGTTTTAAGCCTTTAAAGTTCTGGAAAGACAGTTTTGACATCCAGGAGCTCTGCAGGCCCAGACAGATGGGGATTCCTGGTTTAACTCCTTTTATATTTCCTTTATTGCTTCATATTTACCAACGACCTGGAAATGAGCAGTGTGAAGGTGCCACTTGAACATGACAAAAGGCATTTCCAAGTGAGGCTCAGACAGGCTGGAAAACCAGCCCAGAGCCCTGAATAAACTACAAACTGGGCAAATGACTGACATGACACAGAGTGCGTGGGATGCAAAAAACACAAAGTAATGGGGATTGGAAGAGCAAGATGCATTCATTATTCATCCACCCTGCGAGACTCGGCCTTAGTGGTATTACCACTGAGTGAGGGCATCAGGGCATCAGGGCACAGCATGGTGGACATCTTGGATGTACCTGCATCACCGTGAGCCACACTGGTCACCCCAGATCCACTCTCTGCTCCCCAGGGCTGCTGCTCTGGGCAACCACCCAAACCCCACCCATGGGATACAGAGAGACTCATGTATCTATAAATCTATACACAGATACTTGAAACACACACGACTTGGGACACTTCATTTCCCTCTACAGTTTCCTAAGACCACTTCCAGAGCAGAAGAGTTTAATGAATTGAAGTGTAGTTAAGTTAGGGAACACTAATGAAGTCACACCTTAATTGGGTATAATTGAGAACCCAGCCCTGCCACTGTTTGGATTATGAACTGCAATTTCTGGTCACATGGAAATTAGCAGCTCTCTCCTCCCAGAGCAACATGCTGAGAATGAAGTGCTGGTCGCTCAACACCTGTTACAGCTCTCTCTGCTTCTATGGGGGAAAGCACCAAGGTTCCCCCCTTATTTCCCATTCCTGAGGTCTTCACTGCCTAACTTGGCCCTGATTTACCCAGCAATCATCTGACAGCAGTGCCAGCTCAGGGATGCCACCCTCGAGGACACCATAGGCAGGCTCAGCATCCCCAAGGGCAGCCCAGCCACAGCTCTGGAGGTGCTGCACAGGGATGGCATCCAGGCACTAGAATGCCACAAGAGACAGCCTGGCAGGCCCATGCCAGGGATGGGCTTTATGCCAGGCCCAGCTATGCTCCAGGAGTACTTCAGAACAGGGCAGCTCCCAGGGCCTGTGCATCGTGCTGCCAAGAAGAGTCTCTGGCATGTGCAGACAGCTTCTTGTCTGCACTTAAAATACTACTTGATTAAAAAAAAAAAAAAGGAATAAAAGGAAACAAATCATGTTTTGTGGGACTGGGAGCATCAAGAGCAGAAATGGCAGCAGAAGCAATGCGTGCTTGAGCCACGCTGCCAAGCTGAAAACACTTCAGCTGTGCCTGTGTGTGCCCTTGCCTTCAGCTGGTGTGGCTCCCGTTTGCTTGGCTCCAAATGGGGAGGAAAAATGCCATTTCCTCAGTGCCTACCCTGGAGCACTGTGAGGAGTGGTGAAGAAGAAAGGCTGCACTGTTCCAGATACACAAAGAGTACACAGAAGTAGAAAAACGTCATCCCATCACTTAATATATGCAAATTATGTTAAATATTTCATTCATTAAATGGCTCAGGTTATTACAGAATTGTACCTTAAGCTGTTCAGAAAGTTCATTCTTCTTGCACTTGCTCAGTAACGTGAAATAACTGACTGAAATTAATATTTTACAGTTTGTGCAGACAGAACATTTATTAACAATTCTTTCCCTCTCAGAGTCTCTCTCCTAAGCAGGTTTCAGGCACCATGTGACTTAAATTATCCAGAGGGAATTAATTTTGGTTTATTTTTAAAAGTTTGGCTTATTCCCAGTTTGGAAGAGCCCAACAACCTGGAAGGACCCAAACACAACCCTGCTGGGAGAGAAGAACAGACACAGAACTCTTTCCCAAAAGCTGGTGGGGAGAGCCAGGGGAGAGGAAAGCAGCCACAGAATTTGGGGATTTTCCTTACTCTAAGCCCAGACAGCTCCACTGCTCGCAGGGAAAGAGCTCCTGCAACAGCCCATAACGTGCCACGGATCCTCTGGGATTTCACAGCAGTAATGTGAAGTGACAGGGCTCTGGCTCCCGCCATCCCCTGTCCCTGCCATCCCCGGGCCAGCCAGACAAGGGGAAGGGGCCACCACAGGCAACTCCAGCTGCTTCCAGCCTCACCCACAGCCCAGGGAGCAGCGTCCTCCCCCATGGAGGCAGGGTCGTTACCAGTTCCAACTAAAGGTCCCAATTAACCCACCAGCACATGCCAGCAGCTCCCAGCCCCGTGGCCCAGCACGCAGACCCCCACTCCTAGGGGCAAGGGCAGGACACAATACCCCAGCATACACCCAGAAGACTGGCATCACACAGGCAGTGGCCCGAGGGGTAACACAGGCAGCTCCACCACCCTCCACGGCAGCGCCTCCCACCAAGTCTCCAGATGACTTTCCCTTTCGCACGCCACGGGCAGCTCCCAGGGAAAACCCCCAGGGCTTCAGCCCAGCTCCTAACACGGTGTGGCAGCCACGTCTCTATGAACTTCCAGGCTTAGAGCAGACAGATGGATAAAAATAATTATCACTGCAATGGTGGCTCTGGCATCTAAGTCAGTCCCTGGCCAGTGACCGGGAAAGGCGGCTCCCTCTGGCAGAAGCAAGTCCCTGGGATGGAGGTTTACAGCCCCAGCAGACACCCGGCAAGGTCTCATCAATCTAGGCTGGGAAAAACCTTTCCATTTCCAAGGGGAATATGCAAACCAGGCTCTGCACTGTAAATCTTCCTTTGCAGCGCTAAGGAGATAAGTAGGACCTATTAACCTCCCATGTTATTTCCAACTTCATTATTGGAGCTGACACGGGGAGAGCACGCGGTGACGGCTCTTTTTGGCAGAGTGCATGTAAATCGCTTTCTCAAAGGAAATTACTTCTCTGGGCTGAATGTTATTAATCTAAATTCTCCCTTAGTCAAATTGTTGCCCGTAATAAATATGGAACAGGTTGCTACGCTCATCTCTGAGGGCATCCTAATCCAGCTGCAGGTTTTCCCCTCAATTTGAAGGAGCTCCTGAGGATCTCCTCTGTGAGAGCAGCCTTCACCCAAGGATGGGACCATCCACCCCAGTGTCGCCCAGCACATGAGCACCCTGTGATTTCATAATGAAAATGTAATTTGGCCCTGGCAGCATCGCATGCTCCAGCAGTGAAGTGTGAGCAGGAGCAAGCCAGGGCCTGTGAGGCCGGGGAAGGGACACAAGGCACGTCCTCCTCCTGCAACATGATGTGGTGGCCTTCCATCTTTCATGTCTGGTGCTTCATTTATGCCAGCATTGCTACTGTTAAAGCAGATCAAATAACAGTGTTTAGGACTTTATGCTCTTTTCCAGTGGATATGCACTTGATATCCTCCTTGTGCAATTAAAAAACCCTGGAGTTTAAGCACAAACTGATCAAAAATCCCATAAAAACCAGATCCAAACCCAAACTGAACTTTGCCAGAGATGGAGCTAGGAATTTTATTTGCAGGGTATTCTTTCCTGTCATTGAAAAACAGCTCCTTGCCAGTAAAGATTTTCCCAGAAATCCTCACAGAACACCCCTCCACAAAAAGCTACGATCCCTTCTGCTCAAAGGCACACCCCAGGTATGGAGCAGATTTGGAACACTATAAATCCAGTGGCACACACAGCCCTTCTCCTCATTTGTTACCAGCCAAGTGTGAAAATGTTAATGAAGGCAGCTGTAATAATCTACGGGAATTTCCCAATTAAGATTTTGTTCACGTCCGCCAGCTCCCACTCCAACGCAGCCTTGGAGCATCCCCCCTTCCACCCAACAGCAGCCCTAATTGCCAGGCTCCATCCAGGCACCCTCACCTGGCCACCTCGATGAGGGAAATCACTGCCACTCTATTAACTCCAACCTACTGCATGTATTCCTAGAAGAAAATGAATGCAGAGAGATTTTAAGTGTGTGCCTACCCCCCTACATGAGTATGTTTGAAATATAACACACTGACAGCACTGAGTCAGGCAATACCACATCAGCCACTTTCACTGAAAAAAGAAAAAAAAAATTAAAAATTAAGTTATGGGGGTGGCTTATGGCAGCCCTGGCTCGTGGGAAGCTGATGCCTTCCTGGTTCAGCAAGGCAAACCCTGGGAGCCTGTCTGGGTGTCAGGAGCACATCTCTCTCCTGGAACAGCAGAAGGGAAAGAGACACCATGATAAAATGAAGGCATCCTCACAAATAAATTACTTTTCTACCACAGTCGTGTGATTTTTAATTTTCCTCTAATTTCAGGACTGCAGCACTGATATAAAACCCCTCTAAGTGTTTTAGGGAGATGGTAATGGTCCTATACTAAAATAATTCAACCAACACTATAATTTTAGTACCACTATCAAAATGAAATAATGGCTGTTTACTGTGTTACACCTTTCAAATGACCTTCATTTGAATACAAATTGTGGCTCCAAACTCCAAAAGCTGCTCCATTTCAGGAGGCAGCAAATTGAGGATGTTTATCCGGGGTTTACTCTGCCAGCAGATTCCTCAGCATAACTACAAAGGCTAAATGTGTTTGGGGGGTTCTTTTCCTCTGAAGTTGCCTAAGAACAGCCTAAAGGACCCACCTGGATCTGACCAGAAGCCTGAGCCACAGCCCTTCACTCTGCTCCAAGCATGATGGGAATCACACATTCTGTTTTATCTGGAAATATTTACTGGTGATGGAACTGTTCACTCAGAGCTCCCTCCCTCTCAACCATCTCACCCTAGACAAAGAACTGAGATTACTCTGCCAATAATCAGGTACCCGGATGAGAGGAAGAGGTGGATGGGTCCTGTCTCAATCTGGGCCTTGAGAACACTTTACTTAATTTTAATTTTTTATGGTTAGGCTCTGCCTGCCCATCACAGGCTCTCACACTGGTTTTGGGGACCAGTGCAGCCACCTCTGCCCATAGAAGCTGTGGGTGCCCAGGCTGTGGGGACAGACCTGGGCAGCCCTACAGGTGCTGTTCCAAACTCCTGTGGCCGTGTGGCATTCGCAGCTCAGCCCACACAGGCAGAGCGGGGGTGGTCACAGGCAAGGATTTGCAGAAAAAATTTCATTACAGATATTTGCTGATATTCATTCATACACCTGGGAACCCCAGTCTATCACCAGCTATTTCACTCTAATAATGAATTTCTGCCCTTTCATCAACATTAGTCAGAACAAGCTCTGAGAAAATTCCCATTTGGTGCCAGGAACATAACAGAAAACATTGACATGAATGGCAGCAAGCAAAGCCAAGCAGTGTGCCCAGCTGCAAGGCAACACAAGCTGCCACAACCCAAATCTCAAATCTGAGCCCTTCCAAGATTGCTCCTAAGAAAGGGAAAAAAGTACAACTAAAAAAAGTTTATCTTTAACATGCCAGAAGTTGCGCTACAAACTCTCTTCCCGTGGACACCAAAGGGCCGCGATCCCATGAGGATACTCCATGCTCAAGAGCATTCCCTCCTCTTCCCCAGTTCCCAACAAACCAGTGGTGATCCAGGCACCAGGCTGAGCGCTGCTTTTGCTGCTGCTCACAACCCAAGAGCTACAGTGGGAAAATCCCACATGCCGAAAATACGGAGTGTCTGTAAACACTCCTGTTCCAAGACACCTACGTGTAATTACTCACGATGAGTGAGGAGGAGGAAGAAAAACCCACTTTTTGTTTTTAATTCTCTTCTTTGTGCATAGAAGCTACTGCAAGAGAAGCCCCAGCCAGCCAGCATCTCTGGAGGGGAAGAGCAGCGTGTGGCCAGAACAGCTGGAGTGAGGGCAACAGTGTTTGGACAGCAGTGCCATTTTGGGGCAGCAGAAAGGGAAATCCCTTCTATAAAGGATTATCTCTGCCTTTCCCCAGAGCTGCCTTTCCTTGGCTGATGCAACCCTCCCAAGGGCAGAGCCATGACAGCAGTGGATGCCCCAAGTGGAGATCCTGACCCAACACCCGCCTCCGCTGTGGTGACATGTGGAGAAACAAAAGGAGTTTAAACAATAAGTGTTGCATAAAACATCTGAAAACAAGACAAATTAGTCATTAAAAATTAATTTTGGAAAATTACAGTCTTGTTAATAGACACTGTCATGACTTTGCATGCTCTTTTTCAGGCAGGAGGGAGGAAGGGGACTCAAAACACATTTTAGATAGAGGCAGATACCCATGCCTTTGGAAGCTTGTGTTCCTCTGTGCCATCCCAGCATGGCCCTGTATGGTGAGGTGCCAAACAATCTGACCAGGGCAGGTGAGCACCTGCAA
Organism: Hypocryptadius cinnamomeus; assembly: GCA_013400635.1. Taxonomy (NCBI): domain Eukaryota; kingdom Metazoa; phylum Chordata; class Aves; order Passeriformes; family Zosteropidae; genus Hypocryptadius; species Hypocryptadius cinnamomeus. Next base: position 180,109 of record VYZP01050413.1, read on the forward strand.
CCTGTGCTGAAACCCCCACCACGAACCTGCCTGTGGGATGCTCCAACACTATTTTCATGTGCTCAACAGTGAGGACTATGCCAAAATACTCAAGGTCAAGAGACCAGCATGGTTCGAGGCAATCTGCACCTCTTAAAACAGTGACAAATATGTTATTTAATTTTAATGAGCTTTTTTGCATCTCCAATCTAATTACAGCATTATCAAGCACTGCTCTGAACTGCAGGTGGCTGCTCATTACTTGGGGTAAGGCTGTCACAAGCATTTTTCATGAATACTAAAAACTACCTCGTTTCACCACCCGCTCTGAAATATCCCCAGCTGATTGCTCCACTTCTGAATGTGGGGTTTGGTGTGGTTAAGAGAGAGCAGCACCCACAAGCACAGCTTTATGTGTCTGCCCAGCTTCTCTGGCCAAAACCCCCAGGGGAAATGACACATCCACCAAAAACAAGAGAGTTTTGTTGTGCAAGATACTCATGCCAGAAGCGTCCCCCAAAAGCAAACATCTCCCTGTCCTGCACATAGCAGTACGGACACCCTGTGACAGGGCACTGAGGAAAACCCCTCACTTCCAGACGGCTTCTTATTTTTTGCTTTCAACTAAGTGGGGTTTTTAAAATCATTAAAAATGTCAAAAGTATTTTGGCAAGATCAAAATTTTTCCGTTTTCCTCTTATAAGCTTTGCAAAAAATCAGATTTTTCTGTTCCTTTTTGGCCAATTCCTTTGACCACCTCTCCTCATGGGCCGCTGTCTCCTCCATGCAGCACAAAGCTGCTGGAGCTCACGTCCAAAAGGCTCAGTAACCAGTAAGAATCAGATATTTTAATCCTCCCCAAATCCCCTTCTCCCTGCACGGTTTGGCGAGCACAGGCAACAAACAAGCGATAACAAAACCCCAACAGCAGCTTTTCCTCTTACAAAGCAGGAAGGCAAGCAGGACACCCCCCCTCAACAACCCCAAATCTTCATCCCTCAGGGAGGCAGGAATTGCCCAGCTCACCCTTGGATTGCCTTTCCCCCCGCAAAAAAAAGAAAAACTGGTCCAGCTTGTGGCAGCCCACAGGTCTGCCGGACCAGGAGCACTCACTGGCATCCAGGGGGGCACAGGGGTGATGGCAGAGGACTGAGGGCTGAGGGGACACCAGGTTCTGCACCACAGGGACACCCCAGGAAAGCAAGAGCATCCCAGGCAGGCTCCGGGCTTGTCCAAGTTCCCCCGGCAGCTTCATCAGTGCTCACTGACAGCAGCTGGGAGAGGCCACGACATCTGGGGCTGAGACAGCTGGGCAGCAGCACCTGGGCCACCTCCCACACGCCAAATATGCATGTGTGTATGTGTGTATGCAGGTGTGTGTGTGTGTATGCAGGTGTGTGCATGTGTATATGCAGATGTGTGTGTGTATGCAGGTGTGTATGCGTGTGTGTATATGTGCATGTGTGTGTGTATATGTGCGTGTGTGTATGCAGATGTGTACGTGTGTATGCAGATGTGTACGTGTGTATGCAGATGTGTACGTGTGTATGCAGATGTGTACGTGTGTATGCAGATGTGTACGTGTGTATGCAGATGTGTACGTGTGTATGCAGATGTGTACGTGTGTATGCAGATGTGTACGTGTGTATGCAGATGTGTACGTGTGTATGCAGATGTGTACGTGTGTATGCAGATGTGTACGTGTGTATGCAGATGTGTACGTGTGTATGCAGATGTGTACGTGTGTATGCAGATGTGTACGTGTGTATGCAGATGTGTATGTGTGTATACAAGTGTGCATGTGTGTATACAGGTGTGTATGTGTGTATGCAGGTGTGTGCACGTGTATATGCAGGTATGTGCATGTGTCTGTGTGTACGCGTTTATCTGTGCACGCACGTGTGTATCTATGTTCTGGCATGTATCTCGGTGCCTGCATGTCCATGTAACTGCACACACACACACACACACACAGAGAGCAGAGCTGCCCAGAGCATCGCCGCTCCGGTTACACGGGCACACGTGAACGCCGGCGGAGCCGCGGTTCGCTCCCGGCGCCGCTGCGGCAGTCCCGGCGTGTCCCCCTGACCTTGCTGCAAACCGCAGCGGCCTTTGGGACGCGGGATCGCAGCCGCACGGCTGTGCAGCGGACGTGCCCGCACGCTGGGCAGGGGGATGCCACCGGGAACCCCCCTTCGCAGGGACACTGGCCGGCGCTCCGGGGAATTCCAGCACCGGGCTGGGACAGCGCGTTCCCTGGCGGAGCGGGAGCTGCGGAGGATCAGGGATGGAGCAACACGGGGGAACGAGTGTGTGGAGAGACCCGCCTTTGCTCAGCCGGGCCCCGCAGGAGCACCCGGACTCCCCCCGGGCCCCTCTCCAGATAAGCACACTGACTTTAGTTAAAGTGTGTGCCAGCTGCAGCCCCGCGACCGGAGCAAGCACAGACGTGGTGTTGAATGATAATTAAATACATTCGCATCATCTGTCATTTTTTACTGCAGGTGCCGGTGTAATAAATCCGAGCTTGACTCTTCTGTCAGCTGGCAGCGAACATGTTTTAACACCAAATCCCGGGGGATGAATTCAGAATGGCTTGGCCTTGCACAGGGAGGAGCCGCCTGTAACAACGCCAAGTGGGTAACGCATACTTGATTGCTTTCATAGTATTTTATTATTTTGGTGACACGTGCCTGATGTAGCGTTTCAACCCCACTCCCACAGGGAAGGCAAACAGTTCCACCACTGTCCTCCTGCCACACCCCAACCCTCCACACACAGCCCTGGCTCTGCTCTCCTCAGCCCCTAGCGCTGTCCCAGCATCTTGATGTGCCTGTGACCTGTTAGGGTTATTAGGATTTTGGTCAAAGAGGGAAAAAAAAGTGAAAAGAAAAAGGCAAACAGAAAAAAAATTGCATATTAATTTAATTAGAACAATGACAGAAAATTAAATATTTAAGTTACTGTGTTGTAAAACCTAACTCATCCCTCTGGTGCACAGTGAAGGAGCAGCTCTGTTTCCCCACGGATGTATGCAAACTGCTCCGCAGTCATCCTGTGGAGAACAGCAAATCCTTCACTGCAGGTACTGCTGGGACACCCCTTATGACACTATTTTCCACAGGCATCCACACACCTGTGATGCAGCACCAGCCTCTTAAGTGTACTGACGCTGCAATAATGAACTGTTTCAGTCTGAAGTCGATTTATTATTTTACCAATAGTTTTCTTCTCCTTGCCTTCCGCACATGGCCCAGTTGATGCACAGATCAGGTAAAATCCAGGTGCCGCAGGATGCTCCTGTGTCCAAGCTGGCCCCTGTCCCACAAAGGATAGCCAGGCCTGGCTACAGGAACCAGTTCCTGCAAGCCCAGGTGGGAAAAGCGTGGAGTGCAAAAGGAGAAGCCAAAACTCAAATGAGAACAGTCCTCCCAATTCTCACTACGGAGCACCGGTGCCACGGTGTGCCATGGCTGGGGCTTGCCAGCTGCACCCGCTATTTATAACCCTGGCACTTACACAATTACAGCTCGACAACTTACAATACAGGCCTGGAAATCAGAACACTTTATTTACCCAGCCAAAGCTTTATCCGTGCAGTCGGCTTTCCAATGAGGGAAGTTGTGTTTATGAAGCACTTCCTTTGTAGGTGCCTGTCTGCCTTCAGCTGCCCTGAACAGCATCTCCCTTCTGGCAGCACAGGCTGGTGGGAAACACGGAGGTAAATCCTTTGGCAGCACTCTCCATCTTCCAGGTCTTGCTGCACTTTTAACCTAATAAAGTCCCAATTCTAATTTGAGGCAGAAAATGCAACTGAAGGGGCAAACAGCTGTGGGTCCTGCCCCAAAGTGGGCACAGGTGCCTTGGATTGCCCCTAGGTGATTTCTACCCACATTTACTGTGTGCTCCACTCCTTGTCCAGTTTTGACTTTGTCATAGTACTTTGCCAGATGTATGTGTGTCCTGGAGCCACATGTCTTTTTTAACAAATTACATTAAATTAAATCATAAGTAAGCCGAGTGGCTTCAGAAGAGCAGAACCCCCCTTTTATGTGCAGAACTAAACCCGGTGCTGCCTGCTTTGCGGTTTCCTTGGCAAGCACACGGCTCTGCTCAGCTCTCCCTTGCTGGAGCAGTAACAGCCCTGTAACATCATCAGAACACAGGGAAGATTCTGAATTCAGGGGCAGGAATCACTGACACTGACCTTACAGCATGGTTACAGACCCCTTCCCAGTCACAGACTGTCCCAAGATGGGGTCCTTGTCACCCTTCCCAGCATATTCTTAAACCCATAATCCCCAAATCCGAGATCCACCAGTGCCAAAAATTCCTGGTGTGGGTTTGCAATTCCCCCCACCAGCACTACTGCCTGCAGCATCACCCTTGCTTTAAACAAAAGCACGGTTTTCCTTTCATTAAAAACATTCCCACGGATTAAAGATTTGGAGGCCACAGCAAAGCAAGTTAAACATTTACTTTCTATTAAAACATCTAAATGAGAAGATTAAAACCTGTTTTACATTTAACAGGCAACGTCAAATCAGCACAGGAGCAGCTTAGTGCGTACTTAGAGCCAAGGCATTCTGATGTGCAGAGGTAATCAATTTACAGAGGGAGGGATTTCCTAAAACTACTCAGAAAGGGGTAAAAAAAATAGCACGCATACATTTGAACAAATCTTTCCCTTCTGTCCCCATGGCCGCCTCCCGGAGCTGTTTTGCTGCAGCTCCAATCAGCTCACTCCCACTGACAGCTCTTGCCCCAGATTCCCCCATAAAATATTTTCACAGCTGATTAGTCTATTTAGCACGTTGCACGCTTAAGCTCTTTTGTTTATTTTTCATTTGAGATGGCAGGAAGAGACGATCCAATGGAATGCAGAAGGGGGTTATTGACTGTGTTTAATGGCAACTGTTTGCAGGAGTAGCAGTTAGAGGTCACAGAGGTGACGCAGACACAGCTGACTGCTGCAGGAATTTCTGCTCTAATTTTCTAACATCCAAACAGACTCTGCCTGGTAACAGAAACCACTGAACTACAGCTGGTTTCTGCCAAGGCAGAATTCCCGGGGGAAGCTGAAAGTCTCCCTTTACAGGGCCAAAATCCAAGTCTATTTGTATTCGCCTGCAGCTGATCTAACAGCATTCGGATACGAGACCGGCTCTGTCCTGCCATGCAGGTGCTGAGGCAAAGCCCCTACTGCTTCCAGGCACTGCTTCCACAGTGTGTATTAGCCAAACTTCGGGATCACCCATCCCACCAAAAGGGGTTTTTGTGATGCAATTTCACATGAGTGCTAAACCCACAGAGTAACACAAAGCACCATCACTGCTGGACACGGTCCTCCATCCTAACACCTGGGATCCAAACCCAGGCACTGAACCAGCACATGCCGTGATGCCTCCATAGCCAGCAGGGAACCCCACAGGGACTTGCACATGGATCTCAATCCCAGGTCTCCAAGTGAGGTGCTCTGATGTAATGAGCAGCTGACTTTACATCCCCTCTCTACAACAGCTCCATCAGTTGATCCTGCTGCCATTAAAAGGAAGGGATCAGAGCTCCCACACTCCCATGTACCAGAATTAGACTGAGTCCCCCAACATGTCCTAGAGGTCATCCCAAAGAGAAGTCTCTTCTTCAGTTATATAATCCTCACTTCCAAAAGTTTATTTTAAAAGTGAAAAGCAGCAGAAGGAAGTGAGGGGCAGAGTGGATGTGTGCAGCCCCCGGGGTGGAGGGTTGTTTACTTTTAATGATCACACTATTTCAGGGTGAAGCAGCACACAGCTAAAGGGAGAATCACGTGAACGTGCTGCTTAACTGGCCTTGTCAGACAAGTTTTTTTGGCATGAGCATGTATTATGCAAAAGGAATAATGCCTTTAACTAAAATATTTGGAAGAGGGTTGCACAGCCAGGAACCAAAGGGAGGTTTTGTCGTTCTCATCTAATCACACTGAATAAAATGGTCCAACTTACAAAGTATTTCAGGACGGAATTTGGAGGCTGTCTCTACTTGGAAGCAAATGCATTTTGCCACTTGTGCAGACTAAACATACTACACGCAGACAGGAAAGTAGCTGGGTGGCATCAAGGCTCGCTGGAGAGAAGCCATACAACCCGTTGGCCACGGATAATGCTCACAGGAGAAGGGTCCCAGCACCAGCCACAAGCAGGAGGCAGGGGAGCAGCCCTGGGATGCTTCGTAGCTACCAAGTGTGAGCAAAGGCAGCACCCGAGTGTCGGTGTTCGTGCTGCCTTTGCTCACACTCCCACACGCGGACACGGAGCCCACCGGCAAGGCAGCGGGGTGCTGCGAGCACCGACGGCGGCCGCCCCCCGCGCCCCTCCCCGGGCACGGCCGAGGCGCTGCCCCTGCCGGAGCCACGGCGCTGGCTGCCCTACAATCGCCGTCTCCTCCAAGCCCTCATCTTCCCTGCAAACCTGCACATTCAGTGCCTTCGCAGCACCCTCCTGTGGGGATTCCGCGTCCGTACAGACACGGGGGCAGCTGCAAACGGGGCGCGATGGAAACTCTCCTCTTCCTCCTCCTCCTCCTCCGGCGAGGCGCGGGGACCGGCAGCACCGGCGGCCCCGGCCGGCGGCTCCGAGGTGCCAGGCCGTGCCGGCGGCACGCGTCACGTCCCCGGTACCGAGCGAGGCTGGGTGAGGTGGCGATGCCAAAAGCTCCAGGGCCACCGGCACCGCCCGGACAGGCCGGGCAGCCGTGGGGGCTGCGGCCAGCGGCGCTCCCGGCACTGCTCCGCTCGGCGTGCAACCAGCCGGCGTGTTTATCGGTAACCTACTGACTCACAAAGCCGAGCAGTGACAGGTAATTACAAAAAGAAGTAAAAATGAATAGATTTCTTTGCAGCGACCTCTGACATATACAAAATGCTCCTCAACTCTTTCCCTGGGGTGTGCAATTGCCCCCCACGGACTGTATCACTGCTTAAAAACCGGCTCTCAAAACCAGGAAAACCTTTGTTTAGCAGCACCTCGTTTGGAACCACTTTTGCATTAACACTTTTGTTTTCATGGTGATGCTGCATTTTCATTCGGATACTTTAAAGCATTTTTATCACAAGTTGCAGTGATTTTGCACAACACTTTGCACCTCAATGAAAACCAAACACTCCTCATTTTTAAGAGAAAGACGTCAGAAAGTTTACAATTATTATGTTACTAAACATTTAAATTTTTTAAAAAATTGTGTTTTATCTACACTCTTAATGTACAGCATTCAGAGTGGTGCCAAGATACACAAATTCCAGATACTGCAAGAATGCTGCAAAATTAGACTTGGATAAATCCCAAATCTGAATCACTGATTGCCCTCCAGGTTACACAGTAATTTAACATCCTTCAGCATGTGACTTGAAGAGAGCACACAAATCAGTTCACTTGTGCAACGGGCAGTAAGAACATGGATATGGCTTCATTCACTTTTGAAGCCTCTCACACCAAATTAATTCATCTTAATAGATGATGCTTCTGCAGGAACAAACCGAATTTTTTGCTTCCCAAATGAAGGATTTTCAAACAAGTCTGACAGATGAGCATTAGGTGAAGTGCAGACACACTACAGACACACCTCTCTAGTTTAGATGCTGTAAAGCAAGGCAAGAGCAAATCGTGGGAGAGATGATAATCCCTCATCTACTTTTTCCTCCACCTAACAAGAGAAGTTCTTTCCATACCCTCATTGCCTGGCAATGAATGCTTTCACCTATCAGGAGTGGCACATTGCTCCCATCCCTGGAACACTCAAGTATCCTGCCATGGAAAAGAACAGGCCATAGAACCAATCAGACAGAAGCTGTCAGAGAAGAGCATCTAGTCTGGAAAATTCAGGTGCAAAACTGCAATTAAAGACTACCTTCCCATTGCCAGAAAGCCTTTCCAAACCATCATCCCGGACAGGAACCAAAACCTTCTCTTGAAAGTTAAAAATTCATTGCACTCGTCAAACTCTGAGAAAGGAGAGATGAATTCTGAAGACATAACTGAGCCTTGCTCTTCCAGGGCAAAAAAAGGCTGAGGCTGATGGGAAGCAGGTGTATGGAGGCTGGAGGCAAAGGCAGAAAATCCATCCAGCAGAAGCAAGGAAGGCAGGGAATAAGATGTGGCAGAACAGAGCAGGCAGAGCTGCAGCAAGACGAACCAAGCACATGATTTTTGTTGTTACTGTGCCATGAGGTGTGTGACCAGGGAATGCAGGGATTGGAGAGAAGACTCTCTCATTACCGGATATATGATGTGACTTACTACCACCAACAAAAACTACAGCACCTTCCCAGCAGCAGCAGCAGCATTTTCTGGATGAGAACACTCCATTTCTACCTTGAAGACTATCACTTCTTCCTCCACTACCCAGCCCTGCTCAGGGGATAGCAGAGCTATTCCCAGCTACAAAGAAAACGTGTCCTAAATAAACGGAAAAGAGAAAGGCAAATAAAATGTTTGATAATAAAGTCTTGAAGCTGTAGGCTTTTACAGGAGGGAAATAATCTCCACAGCTGGAAGGACGCCTCTCCTGGCATCAAGGTCAGAACTTCTTAAGGAACGGAGGCCACTAGGCAGCAGAGACTGGCCCCAACCCAAGTGGTACCAGGGGAGCAGTTCCCCGGCTGCTGCCTTCTACATATCCCCAAGAGGAAAAGCAAAGCCACAGCATAAACCCTGGCTATCAGATCATATGTGGATCCAACTACTGAATCAGTAACTCCTCAGCCCACAGCCCTATAATGCACGAGGGTGGAGGGGAATGAGAAATGAAGAGAGAGACCCGGGTGATAGGGCAGCAGAGCTTCTCACTGGGAACACATCGTGAGACGTGGCACCTCCCAGGCCCCTCGCGAAGAACGGAGAAAAGCAAGTTGTAGTATTTGTTTCATATGTTCATCGCAACAGGAACATCAGCCAGATCTAGACTAGGTCCAAGGGATAATCACTGTAATTAGCACTTCGTTCATATAATTACCAGCAGACCCTGTAACATTTTACAATGGAGGTAATTACCCACATTTTACAGCTGAAGAAACAGATACAGTGCAGGTGAGTAACTTAAAAGAAATCATCAGTGAAACTGTGGCACAGCCAGAGGCTGCAATTATCCTTATTCCCAGCCAAGGCTCTCCCCAATAATCCATGCTGAATTCACTTCTGTCTTGTGGGAAGGAATCCAGAGAAAATAAACACAAACTGGAATTTCCAATGTCTAGAAGAGCTGAAAAGCAGACAAGCCAAACCTGAAGGAGAAATAAAAACACATGTTTATCACTGAGCATTTTCTGAGCTGAATGTGCAGCTAAGAGCAGGAGACAGGCAGAGGACCCTGCTCTAGCAGACACAAAGCCAATGCAGGGTGTCAAGGGCTACAGTTCTACTTCTGAAGCAGAGGAAAAGCAGAAGCACAGGAGAGGGTCGGGGCTGGCTGCCCAATGGCGCCGGCTCAACCCCTCAGCCATCAGAGTCCTTAATGCATGTCGAGAAGTTAAAGATTAAAGCAGGAGCAATAATTAAATTATTTATTTAAGGACTTTGAAAACCAACATACACCCAGAGCAGCAAGCAGGGTGATAAGCCTGAGAAATTCACCCCCACCCTAAAGAGAACCTCCCTGCAGTGGCTGCCAAGGACGGCAGTCCTGCCCCAACAGCCGGTGCCCAGGTGCGAGGCCAGAGCAGCACCCAGGCTCTGCTCTGGAAAGGAATTCCCTTCCCCTCTGAGCACAAGAGCAGTGGGAGCAGCAGGATCCATGCCTAGAACCTACCAGCCCTGAAACATGAGTAGGGTTAGCTGGCACTTGGTCAGTTTATTGCATAGGGTCAGGTGCTCACGGAAATCTGTGCTTTCCCAGGCACAGTCTTGGGCACAGGATACAGACCTGTCCTGTACTTTCATCCTGCACCTCTGGATGAGTTTCAGTGTTAACAGAAAATGGTGTGTTTGTGCTGGCCAATACATCTGATTTTCAAAAGCAGCCAGACCAAAGTGAGCAATTTGCTGCTGCCTATGTTTTATTAAATAAGCAGCACATGCAGATGACACACAGGTGTCTATTAGGTTGAATAAAGCAGATTAGGTTAATCCAACCCCAGCTGCATTACCTGAACTGCAAGACATGCAACGCTCTGAATCTTGTACGTTTGCCAAGGATTTCATTTCAGCCCTTCAGCCTTCCGTTAAGGTTAATACATAAAAGCCTCCAGCAGCAGAAGATATTGCATAGATTTCAAAATTAAGACTTGTTTCAGGAGTGGATGTTGTCAACATTCTGGCTTTGAGTAACAGAAAAACCTTGTAAGCAGGAACAAATCTCTCAATAGAGTATTCTCTCAATATCTAAACAGACAAATGTTTTGCTTTGCAAACATTTTGCAGCATTTGTGTAGTTCTTTGATTAAGTGTTTGATGAAAACATGTATTTGAGTTACTGCTCAGTGAAAAACAAGCTCAGTAAAGTGAATTAAGTTCCATCATCTCTTGCCATCCAAGGGTCAGCTGTTGCTGTTCCTGCTGTATCCAGCAGCACTGCAGCAAAAACCCAGGCACAGATTTTACACTGGGGCAAACAGCAGTGCTATTGCCGGGTCAACAAAGCAGCTTTTCTTGCCAATGTTTACTGTGTTTCAAAGAGGAAATGGGGCACAATTCCTGTCTCTCCCTTCCCAAAGGCTGGACCTCCTCCTCCCTCAGCAGCTCTAGCATCCTGGAAGCCCATGCAATAGCTGAACAGGCACAACCCATATTATTTACACCAATTACTGCAAATAACCATCTGCATCTAACACAACACATGGAAATATCACAACAACACATGCATCATTCTGTCATCCCACCACCTTGGGAGCTACACCCGGAGAATGCCATGGGTCAGAGTGCTTACCTTATGAAAGAAGGCAGGATGGACATGATAAAACATGAAATGAGACAAAAAAATAAAAAAAAAAAAGGAACAAGACATTCTAACCATCTTTTAAGCTCTGTTTTTTTTTTTTTTTTTATTATTGACTCCAATTCCCAACATCAGACATTTTTATTCCATTTCTTCTTTTTCCCTGCTATTTGTTCTAGCAGGAGGCAGCCAACAGCCAGCCCTCTGCACAGGGAAGGAGATTTTCTTCAGTTTCCAGACATTTAAATAAAGGTTTTTAAGAATTGCTGCCCTGGAAAGTCAAGGCATTCACATCTAACTGCTGCCAACATAAAATATGTGTTATGAGGAGAAAAAGAGTCTTCAAGGGGTTTTCTTGGGCAAAGTAAGTATTTTTTCCCACTGAGTTTTAAAAACCCTGTTCTGGAGACTGGAGAAATGGCTTAAGATGGTTTCTGGAGGATTCTTCTTCTCAGGATGACAGGTAGCATTAAACCCAAGCCAAAGCCAAATCCCAGCTATCCCAGACAGGCTCGGTGAGGAGCAGCAGTCTGTGTACCAGAACTGACAACTCCAGGTCTACAGAAACAATTGCAGCTAAAATTTGGAACAGGAGGGGAAAGGAAAATCCACCCGAATGCTTCAAGCACTGATGGAGGCTGTGACAGTCCAGCACAGCTCATAGCCACAGGGTCAGAGAAGCTCACAGAGTAACACAGAGGTTACTCTGTGCAGGGAATTCTGTGAATACTGGATCTGCCACTACTGCAGCAGGCAATTCTGCCACACAAGGGCAGTTTAAAAACAGGGATCTTGTGATTAAATACAGAGATCAGTGCTGGAAATACCTTTCTCAGGCAGGGATGCCAATTCAAACCTGTTTCCTGAATCAGGTTCTGGTGTTGATGGTGCATCCTCACTAGATGAATCAAGTAGAACCTGCTAGGGCTGAATACCTCAAGACTCACAGAGGACTCAGCGGGGAAGGAGACAACTCAGGCTCAGCCCTGGAGGTCAGCAGGACCCCCAGACAGGGGAGCAGAGCCAAATGCAGTCCAGTGTTCCTGGGGAAAGTGTCAGCAGGAGGGTGTTCAGGTGAGCTTCAGGCTTCTCCAGAGGCCAGGCACCAGCAGAGCCCAGTGGCACTACGTGAACAGTTCGCTACAATTTTAATCTGTAGTCCTAATGAATGATATAAAGTTTTATAAGCATCAACAAGGTTCTGAGAAGACCTAAATCCATTTCAGTGCTCATTTAGCAGCCTCATCTGTGTGCAATTAAAACTTCAGCATTAAATGTTAGAGAATAAAATAATGAGACACTTAAAAAGTAATCTGTACTTCAGTGGGCCGTGCTCAGTGGATTTCATATGATCATTTACCAGATAAAAATAGAATCTGGCCAAAATCTGTCTTATCCACTGCTTCCCTTTCAAGAGGAAAATGGAAAGAACCAACTAAGCTTTGGGGGCTTTGCCATCCCACGTACACACAACACTGTTTTCCTAAGCACAGCCGTGCCTAAAGCACAGCTCCAAGCATTGATAACTTCCCTTTGGGCTCCAATGATAACAGAAAAATAAATGCAAATTGAGTTTCAAGTGAGATTTTCATTTTGGTCTGAAGCCTAATCTTTTATTAAAACAGCTATCAGTTTGGAGCTGATGGTTAGGAAAAGTTAACTTCAGGACAGAAAAAAAAATTTTTACAGCAAAGAATAGTTCTTATTTGTAAGTGTATCTGAAATGCTCCTAAGGTTACTTTAAGCTATGAAAGTTGACTAGAGGGGGATACGGATGGGCCACGGACAGGCCATGAGAATGGGTTTTACTGAACAAAAAAACTGTAGAAAAAATGTGAATTAAAAGCAAAGATGTACATAAATATCAAAATAGACTGAGTGGGAGAACACAGATCAAAAGAAGTATTATACAGGCAACATACACGCAGTTAAACTTAAAAGAAGCAAAAACCAATGAAAAATACATATTTTATTAACAACTGAAATAATGTTTATTCAAGAAAAGGCAACATTGCGCATCCTCATAGAAAAGAAAAAAGACATCTGGGGAGGTCAAAGAATGCTACAGTTTAAAATGATGAAATGTTACAGCTTACACACCAAAATTAAAAATGAAATGAAATTAAAAAAACGAAATGGTTACCAAAGTAATGCAGGTCAAGGGATCAAAGGTGAAGGGTCACACACTATTAAAAAGAAATCCAAAAGGGCGTCTGCATCAAGATCTCTGCAAAACAAAGGAGCTTCAGTGAGTAAAACTAGAACCTTCTATGGAAGCACATCAAAGCTCTCGCACTCCACACCCAGCCCACAGCAGCACACTCAGCTGCTCTCCTGTGCCGGTGGCTACTGCCCTTCCTGCAGCCACTGACCCTCCTGCAGCCACGCTGGGCAACTCCTGCTTGTTATTATTAACCTCCCTGTAGACAGGCTCCTTAAAGTTTTCCCATTTCCACGTTGGAGCATTGGTTTCTTGTTTCACAGACTGTTTTCAGCACCGAGGGTAGGAGGCTGCACAGCCCAAGTGTCAGCTGCAGGTCCTGCATTGGCACTGACCCCTACCTGTTCCGAGGAGGCTCTGCTTAGGTCAGAACACTCCTGGCTGTCAACACAACTGTTGGATGGCTGCTTTTCAGAGAAAGCTTGACATGCTTTTTCAACAGTTTTCTTTATTCACTGTAACTGTGGAAATCTGGTAATTATTGACACACACGCACACTGAACCCCTCACATTGTAACGTATTGCTTTAACACTCCAATAAAAAAGTAATTCAAATGTGGTTTCCAAGACAAAGGCCTCTCCTCCTGGAATTTCAATTACACAGAAGCTATAAAACAACCTTTGGTACCCATTTCCAAGCAAGATGCAGTCAATTATCTATACTAAATTTATGCAGAGAACGTAATATTTACATCAGATAACTTTTGGAGAAAGACAACCACCAAGGGCATTTCATCCCTCTTTATTCCAGCATCTCTCCCCCTGCCTTGCAAGGCATTAAGTTTTGGGAGACTCTTATCTGGACCAAACCAGCCCTGTGCTTGAAGCCAAGAAAAAAACTCCCTGCAGAAAACCCTGCCTTTGTAAGGCAAAGAAGCCCCCAGTGTCAGAGAATCACCCACTGAGATGCAGCACAAGGATCTAGTCTGCCTGGGTGTTTTTCCAGACAACGTCTTGTCTTTCTATGTCATTCCTGCTTCATGTGTGTCACAGTCAGGAACCTGCTGGAGAATGCAAGAAGGTCCATATTCCCCCTCAGCAACCGTGGCTGGCAAACCCTCCTGCTAAAGATACTGCTTGTTGACCTTAAAACTCAGTTCCTGCCATTATTTCCAACATTTATCAATTTCAGTTTCTGTGAGCCAAACCAGTAAGTCCACGTTTCTGCTGTTCCCTCACTGCTGTGCTGGGCTGCCTCCTCTCACCACAGCTCACACTGCAGATGTGCCAGACAGCCTCAATATCAAAGAAAGCAGTTTGGGAACCCAGCAACTCTGCAATAACTCAACAGAACGGACACAGACTTGCAGTGACTCATCAGATAATTAAGTCTGAAAGCATCAACATGAGTTGTGTGACCAGGAAGACCCCAGAGCTCAGGAACCTCAGAGGTGCATGACAGGGACATGCCTGCAGGACAACATAGTGGGGCTCCCTCACAACTTCTCAGGTAACAGAAAGTTTGCAAAGATGAGTTTAGGTAACTCCAGGAACATTTTAGCCCTGGGACAACAATGGGGGGGGGGCACAAACCCAAGTTGGGACAGCTCTATGGGGCTCTCCAGTGCCTGGCCCAGTCCAGGGCTGTGTGCTGCAAACAGCTCCCAGCTCCTGAGGTCTGTCAACAACAGGGCACAGACACCAGACAAAGGAATGAGCACAGAAACTTGGGTTTTCTTTCCCCCCACTGGATTATGCCCTCTCCTGCTGTCCCTAGGACATAGGACAGCATAGGTTCCCTGCATAGACCACTGCTTCTTTCCCTCTTCTCCTTAGGCACTGCCCCAGCAGAAGAAAAACTTTGCTTTCATTTGCACTAATTTTTCCTTCATGTCTAGTCTTTCTCATCTAAATTCTGTGATTTTTCTCTTCCAAATGACAACAGCCACCCTAAGAAGCAGCAAACCTGAGACCAAGATGACAGGATTTCAATCCCCTACAAAATACAATCTCCTCAGTTCCCATTCATTCGCCAAGTAAACCAATTCCTGTGTACATGCCAGGCCCTGGCAGAGAGACTGAGTTTCTAAATTGACTTGGTTGTACCATTTTCCCTGCATAACACGGAAGTACACCTTGTGTAACACCAGTGAGTATTTTATTAAGTGCTGGGCAAGGCAGAGACACAGACACACAATGCAGGGGTACCCACCACTACTGCTGGTGTTCCTGCAGATAAACAGATTAACTGAATTAATCCACTTTCCTGACTCCTTCAAGAAGGAGTTTCCATAACTGGTAACTCCAACTTTTTATTCCCCACATACCAGATTCCACTTTCGCTTTTGATATTATATTTCAGGATAATCATGTACAGTTAACAAGGATGAGCCACAACAGATGACACAGGTTAGGAAAATCACACCAGATCCATCAACTGCAGGAAATAATACTCCACCTTATTTTCCCACAAGACAGACAAAGGATTTGGAGCCACTGTACAGCCACTGTCCAGATATCTGGACACATATTTGTTATGGTCATCTACAACACCCACTCTGTGAAGGAACCAGGAAGTGTCAAACAGCAAAAAACCCTAATACCACTGACCAATATTCAGAGGTACTTTGACAGGTTACTAATGCCAGTCAGGCAGTTAAATACCATCAACATTTTATACTTTGTGTACAATATGCTAAAACTAACTATGAAGTTGCTTTTTCTTTCTTTAGGCTATCATTAAGTGTAAAAAAGTTAATCCATTAATTTAATTTATTCAAAAGAGTTTAACTTGGAGTTAAAAAAAAAGTCGCAAGGGCAGTGAATTACTCCAAACTCTCCATCTGTTTGCTCTGCTTTACAGCAGTCACTCCAGTTCCAGCACTCTGACATACTAACTGCCCAGCATTACAAGATCAGCTCTTTTTCACTGACCCTAACATGAACCAAAGGGAAGGGGAAAAAAGCCAGGTTTTCCTAAGAGGAAATGAGGACCTGTGTTTGAGCATGAACAGGTATTACTGCCCTTGTTCAAAATCACCTGGACTGGTAGGTAACCTTCCAATATTGCTCAATCCTCAGCCCACTCACAGCAGTCACTAGGGCTGTAAACACAACTAAGGAACTGCAAACACAACGCCAGCAACACATTCCTGCTTTGCACATTAAGCAAAGCACAGAATTTCATTAATTTCACAAAATAAACCCACAATTAAGTGCTTCTGTTGGAGTCTCGCTCACCGATCAGCCTCAAAGCCCAACCACACACGCAGCGGGAGGAGCCGCCCCCGCATGCCAGACAGCCCCAGTCAGGTGTACGAACACTTCGCTACTGCTCTGCTCTCCTCACGCTGCAAACACTGCTTCCCTTGCATTTCACTCGCCGAGCTCTTTCTTCTTTAAAGCAAGTGGGGTTCCTCACATTCCTGCTGGTGGCCAAGAGGAGGGGCAGGCTCTGAATGAACAGTACCACGGGCTGGCAGCACAGGCACCCAGCTCGCTGGTGACAAAGCCAGGTGGGAGAGGTCTCTCCGAGGCACAGGACCACTGAAATAAAGGATGAGAACTGACACCAGCACTCTGGATTTTATGGATGCTCTGGCTGCTCCAGTACTTGGCAAACACTTTGCCCCCAACAAGGTATTGCTGGCCATTCCCAAACCCTTGTCGTAATGTGCCTCAATCCCCAGCTCAGCACCACGCCAAGGGCACCTCCAGGAGCCAGAGCAGAGGGGGGCAGGAGGAGCTGCTATGTGGGAGCACACACAAGCTGGTCTGCAACCACTTCCTTGCTGCTCCTCCAGCGTGGGATCAGGTGGAACAGAAACCAACAGCACTTCTAGTAACAGCATTTGCCATTACTATCAGAGTATTTTATATTGCAATCACGTGGACAGCAGGCAATTAGTCTAAATTCAATATTCTTATTGCTTTTGAGAAACCCCAGAGCTGACACAGACCATGAGGATGTCCCAGCCCTGGGAGTGCTCCTAAGCAGGCACAGCCTTCTCCCAACAGCTGCCAGCGGCCTTTGGCTTTGGGAACCCTGAGCTCCAGCTGAACACATCTGAATGAATTGATGTAAAGCATTTAAAAAAATATGCCGGACTTCAGAGTCCACAGGGAGCTGTACTGAACACTGCTCCTTTTCCACAGAGTTTTGCCATCTTGAGGGGACACTGTGACCTAGACCAACAACCCTTCCCTGTTCCAGCTGGGCTGGTGACAGAAATTGGTCCCATACACTTGCTCAACACCACATATTTTTACCACATTCAGCTACTTTGGTGAATAAGGAATGGACTGGAACATGCAGTGCAGAGTTACAATACACCGCACCGACCTCGGCAGCCTTAAAACAAGGACTTTTTTAAGTTTTCTAACGTAAGAGTTGATTCCAAAAGGCATTTAGAAACATTAAAAGAAAAAAAAAAAAGGGGAAAAGAAAAAAAGCAGTAGCAGTAGCCCTGCTGCCGGGTCTGTAGCAGAGCAGGGCTTCGATGTACAAACGTGTGGCGACAGGAGCCGTGCGGTGACCAGCTGCCCGACACAGCCGAGGGGAGCTGGAGGAGCAGGCAGCAAGAGTATTGCTTTCACTTCCTCCTGCCAGCATTTCAGAGCATCACAGCCAGCCCCAAGGCTCCAGACTCGCTCCCCCTATCAGTCTGGGTCCCTCACGTCCCTCAGGCAATTCTCTAAACCTTCAAGATCTTCTCTGTGCTTTAGAGAAAAGATGGCAAATAACTCGTTGTCAAGTGAAAAGGAGAATGTCACTGTCATGCAAGCAAAGCAAGGACGCCAGAGCACATCGAGATGTCAGTGAACACGCGACTCAGGCCCCCAGGCAGCAGAGGCACAGGGTTTCTTCCTATGCTAAATAATGCTCAAATACAGTTTCATAATTGCATTATTTGAATACTCTCAAGCAAGTACCTGAGCCTGGAATCTGCAAAATGTGGATGCTGGCTGACTCCAGAGAGCAGGGCAGTTCTGCCATGCCCCTCCAGACAAGCCTAAGCACATGGAGCAATTGCTGCTGGCTTTTTCTACCATGGAAGTTCTGGGCTTCTCCCAACAGACTGTAAATAGAGAATCCTGTTGGAACCAAAGCCCAAGATAGCATTTTACATTTCCAATGTTTAACTTTTTCTTCTTTCTCGCACCGTGTCATTAAGTGTTTACAAGGATGATTAATGACTGCGGCTGCCAACTGTTAACGAACGGCATCTCTGTTCAGAGCTGCAATCCGGTGTCTGGCAAGCGCTGTGCAGAGACAAGGTTACTCCAACATCCTTGAGCCCAGCACCCCGGGAAGCTCCCGCTTCCGAGACAGAAAGCAGCGGGATGCATCTCCTGCAGACAACATATCTTGCTGCCCAAAGTGACTAACGGGTAATGAGGCACCACCTTCACCACCTCTGTCAGGGGACACGAGTTCAGCTGGAGGGTGGCTCTGTGCAGCCCTGCTTTGAGAACACAGCCCTGCTCCCATGGAAGAGAGCCGAGATCCAGTGCTCCCAAAATTCTCCTTCAAGGCGCACTGCCAGCACGCCGAGCCAGAAGCCTTTGCTCCATCCACTCGCTGAAACCAAACTGGATCTGCATTTCACAAACCCTAAAATGGTTCATAGTGAACAACAGCTAAACCATCAGAGCGAGGAACTCCCTCACAAGCACAACGCACTGAAGAAGTTTTTCGCAACTAACTCATTTGTCTTAATGTGAGAAATAATATGAAAGCCCCGTCTCTATCCTCTCCCAGAGCTGGAGAAATAAGCACAATGCACCTTTACAGGCATTTCAAAAATGTAAATCTGTAATTAAATTGCTAGGCTTAACTTAAGATTTTCTATCTCTGGTAAAAAAAATTGAATTAGACGGAACACTTCCTTCAGTAGGAAATATAAAACCGCTATAAACTTGATTTAAGACAAGATGACATCTTGGTATGGAAATGTATTTCCATCAAACATTTCAGTTGCAAATGCACGATCCGATGGAAAGCAAGCACCTCAATAACATGTTTGAACCATTTTTAAGCGCTCCATTTCTCTCACTGCTCATCACATGATCTTACTACATGTAAGTCATCCACAGCCCACCCAGCTCTCAGAGGACACAGTTTCTCCCTCCCAACCACCCAATCCTGAGTAACATCTGACCATCATTCTCAGGCTGCAGACGTAAGCGCTCAGAAAAAGCTATTTGCGGTGTTCCCATGGCGATGCTCTACCCTGGCTGCTCCCTGACCTCTGCACCAGCAGCGCCGAGGACTCGATGCCGTCCAGCCCCAGTGACTCCACATGCTCATCCTGCTGCCCACCACCCCCACAGCTGGGAACACCTGTGTGCTGGGCTTCAGGGCCACAAGAGACAGGCAAGAAGTTTCCCTGAACCATCCCCATGCAAAAGAGCACAAAAGGGAATGTTTAGGAGTCGGGTCATGGCTGGGTTAGGGGGTTTGGCCCCCACTACCCCTGGGGATGAATCCAACACCAACGTCTGCTACACTCACACTCTGCAGCTCGTGGAGAGACTCGACACCCATAACTGCCCAACACACACCATTTGAGAGAGGACAGCATTGTCACACGCGTCCAGATCTGTAAGCTGTTTGGGCATTTCATTTCTTTTCCATCTTTTACTAAACGTCCCTGTCCAGGAGACACCTCACACACGGGACAAGGGATTCCGAAATCAGTACAAAAATTCTGGAAATACCACTGTATAAAATACAACTTTTTCTTTTCTACTTTACAACTTCTGTCTTCACAAGCACAGGCAGAACACCTGTGTACTCAGACGAAAAAATTTATTCCCTTAGGAATGCCTCGGGAATGTAGTCCAACATTATTATTCAATTATACCCTAAGAAAATTCCAAGTTTTATAACAGTGCACAGAATTAAACTTTCAGATTGGGGGTGGGGAAGGCAGCAAAATCTGGAAGCTCAGCTCCTTCCTCCCCCATAATTAACACAAATTTCCAAGACTTCATCTAGGCATAAGACTCTGGCTTTTTCTATTTTTTCCCCCCCTCTGAGCTAATGGGGCCAAAAAATCTCTGGCCACAAGAAAAGCTCTTTCATTTAAATCATGCAGCAGGGATACTGCACCAGCCACACCACACAGGCTGGCAAAGTCAGCACGAGCTACAACCCATGGACAGAGCCAGCTCCACATCCCCATGGCGTAACAGCCTCAGTGAGAGATTTGTGAAGAGGGGATACAAATGAGAGAGAGAAATCTGACATTCAATAAGACCAACAGGGGCTGAGTCTGGTTTTAATGTCCCAGCTGATGACCTGTGCCAACCAGCAAACAATCTATCCAGAATTACAGCACCAGACAATCCCACCCCAGCAATACACTGGTGAGCACTGGCAGAACTGCTCACTCCCTGCTCCCCAAAACACTGACACGACCCTAGGAGGACAGCCAAGCTCCCAAATTCTCCTCCTAACCTAACAGACCACACTAAGCACCTGCACACTCCTGCTTCTGCTCATGAATAATAACAGTTTTCAGCTGCAATAATGAACTTTGCCACATCCTGTACTCATAGGAAGCTCCACACACCAATCCTATCCAAAACCACATGTGCACAAAGTTCTGTACTGGGGAGAGCAGCAACATTAAAGTGACTAAACCCCACCCCAAGCAGCTCTTTCCAGTAAGAGGGAAGAGCATCATTCTGTCACAAACCTGTGCAGAGCTTGCTTGCCCCCAACTGTGTTTGTCCAAACATCATCTGTCAAAGCCACTGGAATTGCCACTGCTCCATGCCCTGTCCCCATTAATACAAACACTATCACAGAATAAACTGCAACCCACATTTTCTATGATTTACATTTCAATTCAAATGACCCAAAACAAAAACATCTACACAAAAAAGCCAAGGCCAGCAACTGCCCCGAAGACCTGATTCATTCTATCACAGTACTGGGTATGTTAAAAATAAATACCTGATTGTAACTTCCAGACACCAAAAGGAAGAGGGGTAAGGACTCCAATTTTGAAAAATACACACAGTCGCTGCTCTGTGATTGATTTTACGCTCAGCAAACACACACACAGAAGTGAGCTGTGTTTGATCCTGCACTCAGCTGCCACTTGCAGGTGCTAAACTCACGAGCACAGGTTCTGTTAACAAGTTTAGATCTACAAACGAGGGATCAGAGGAACAGGACCAGTCAGCTCTCAACAAGCAGATACTAACTGGAGTTTTACAGTCATTTCTCCAAGTGGATTTCCTCTATTATTAAATGATTCTCACAAATATGGCAAAGCTACACTAAGACAGAGGTACTAAAAACTAAAACTACACTCTGGGTATTGCCATGGGAGATTCATCATTGCTGCACAGCTGGAATAAAGCCTAAGGATTATAGAGCTACCTGGGCTGTTCTTCAACTTCACCTTGGCCCACAGAATTTAAAATACTTCTTTTTTATTTAAATTACCCCAACCATAATGCAGTAACAGGTGATCTGTGAACCAGCATACTCAGAGTAACTGGATTCCAGTAAAAAACACCCAGTTCTGTGTTTTCCTTATTCTTAACGAGATTACTCAGACAGAGGTAACCTGGTTTCCCAGGACCCTGAGTGGCAGGAAAGAACACACACCATTTCTCTGTTCTGAAGTCTTCATGGACAGGAAAGTAACACTTTATTCATCATGCTACAAACACACCTATCTAATTTTAAACCATTTTGAAACAGGTCATTAAGGTGATGTGAAATTTGACTCTGAGACAAGTCACACACACAAGCAATAGACTCCTAGAAGTCTAAAACAGAAGTCAACTTCCACATTTGCCTTCAAGTCTCACTTAAAGCTTACTTTCAGTATGCACTATGACTTATTATTTATGGAACAGGTTCCAGAGCCAGAGAATTCATATCCTGTAACCTGCATGGCATGCTCTCACAAAACAATCCATAAGCATGAAGTAAGCTGGTACATTTAAGAATAAGTAAGAGATTTAACTACCTCGTTAGTGTTCCAGCGGTGCCTCTCTTTCGGTAAACTTGAACATTTTGGTAGACATTCAAGCAGCTTCTTCGGTAAAAAGATTTTTACATGACTGCCATTGCTGTTCCCATGATCATCTAGAAAAAAGAGGAGACACATGATGTACACAGGAGAATGGGTGATGGCAATCAGGAGACTCAAGTGATGACAAGACTTGGAAACTCCCCAGTTTCCCTGTCCAAAAAGAGCAATTTGCCATGCCAATAAGACAAAAAACAGCATTCTGTTGAAACTGCAACTTTATTTCAGAAATATAAACACAGTTTAATTCTTTCCAGTTGCAAAGTTTTAGAAGAGCTTCAATGTATTTGGGAACAAGGAGCCTGTGTGTGCTTACCTGTGCCTATTTTAGCTCATTATTTCCCTCAGTGGCAAATTTTACAAGCAACAGCAACAAAACACTGTAGAAGCTGTGACCACAGCGGCACGACCTGCCAGGGAAGTCATAAATGAAGTTCACACTTGACAGGATTTGCAAGTAAATAAGCACAGAGCCCCAGCACCTGCTATAATTTTGTCAAGCTGCAGCAGAAATGCAACTCAAGGTCTATTAGTTCATTTAAAACTAAAACACACTATACCTGATCAAACCCAGGTTATTTCTATTTCCAGTCACAACTCAGAAAGTAAATGTAGTTCCTCAACACGAGAGTGAGGAAGAGGGATGGAATTTTCCTATCTCACCATGCCCAAGGGTGTCAAAAGCAGAAATACTACATAATACAAAACTATTCTTTTTTATTGCTAAATATGTAAAAGGTGCATCAATTCCTCTTAAAAGACCCAAGTCCCAAAAAGCTGTGCAATCCCACACCAGCAGCACCTTCTCTAACACCATCAAAGGAATCAAAGCATCCATGAAATGCACATGTTAATCAACCAAATCAGTCCCCACAGGAAAGGGCACTGGAGCAGCAGCCTAAGAGAGACCAGCCACAATGCAGAACTTTACCAGTTCTCCCTTCAAACACACCATATCTCTGTCATCTTCCACCAGCCTCATGCATCCCATGACAGATCCTGGGCAGTGCTACACAAGCAGTACAGTTACTCACTGGCATTTTACCCTACAAAATTAATTTATAGTCATTTCCCAGTTGGAAATGTACAGAAAAAGGATATTAACTTCATTTTACATATCTAATCATTTTATATCATAAAACACATGCCAGCACTATGATAAAACTCCTCTGCAATTCCGTACAACACAGACATTCCCTGTGACCTGCAGTGAACCCGACAGAGCCTGGCCCATGATCATTCTTAGAAATTACTTAGGAATTGCAGAGACTTCACACCAGCAGCCAGACATCCCTGGTATTCTTAAAGCTTGATTAGACTCTTGGATGTGTCAAGTTCAACAATATACATGCTGTTAAATCAACTGCTCGTGCAAGCCCAGCAGATGAGTTTACAAGATAAGCAGCGATGTGTATGATAAACGTGAGCTGCTCTGTAATTTATGAGTCCTGCACGCTCCCTGAGTTACTGGGAACTTCATTGTGCGCCTGTGTCAGACTAAATCAACAGGGCTGCCACTTCCCAACTTCTTCCTGGGCAAGGAGCAGCCAGGGAGGATTGATTTCTGCTGGACTGCTAAAGAAATCAGGGAGAGGGTGCTCTCTATTATGCCATTCCAGGATTTTTATTTGGATATTGAGTATTTTTGACCATGAATCTGATGCCTTAAGTTTTAGCTTTCATATTATCCAGATTCTGTACTGCATTAGTCTGCAACTCTGAACTCCATACAAAGTGTTAGCAAGTTCTCCTCACAGTTTAGTTAGATAAAACAATCCTTTTCCAGCCCCAGAACCAAAGACACTGTTGCAGCTTCAGGCCCAAAAAGTGTAAACAACAACAAATTGAGGAGAGCAAACTGGGAGGATGGGACTTCATAACCTGAAGCTGTAGTCAGACAATTAATCCCAATATGTAAATGGACCAAAACTCATACAAGTGTGAAAACTCGTGACCCGGGATCCACCTTGGGTGTAGCCTCGGTCAGGCTCTTGTACTGCCCAAGGTGTATCCTTGGAAGGCCTTTTTAATAAATACCTACTTTATTCCTTTAGCACTGTCTAGCCTCTGTTCTAGGTAGCCTCAACAGGTATCAACTCTACAGGGCTTTTTGGGCACATCCTTTTACCAGCCAATGCTCTGCACGTATGACTGCCACCACTATTTTCCTGCACTTGGGCCATTCAAAGCCTCACAGACACCCAAGTTGTGATACTTGGGGTTATCCACAAAAACACAACTTGCTTGTGGCAAAGACCAGAGCCAGGCAAGGCCTGCCATGCCAGGAGCTCCCAGCCATTTCCAGATCCACCTCCCAACGCAGCCAATACTCACTTCCCACTCCTTGCATTCATTTTACACCATTTCCATTTCTCATTCAAAACACTGCATTGCTCTACATTCAATTCATTAAGGCGCAAAGTATTTTACAGCACACATTATTGCTTTTATCAGCCAAACTACATCCCAGTTACATCTCATCAGCTTATTTTCCATGGGCACATTTTAATTGACATTAATTGTATTACTTCCCCTTACCTCCGTATCAGTCAAGCCCTCTATCACTCATTCCATTATTTTGCAGGGCTGGCAGACCTCTAATTATTCAGCTCGTTTTATTAACTTTCTTCCATTGTCATCAATTATCAGTATTATTAATCCAGAAAGTGCCTATGGATAATAGAGCCCTTTAAAATGTTTTGGTAGAAGTTGTCAGAACTTGCTGACGCTAAACCTTCCAACTCCTGTTGTTAGCATCTCCCACCTTCTGTTATTACAGCAATGGAAGGTCATTCTCACCACCCTGTAACACGACTACATCTCACGGATGCCTCCCTTTTCTGCATTTAGCAATGGCATTTCCTCACTCCAAAAAAATCCCCTATGTGAAAAACAACGGTCTCCTGCCTCAATCCAACCAGCTTTTCGTTATGGACTCCTCAAGCCATGTGGTCAGAATAACACACAACCATTACAGTATGGGATGCAAATCCTAAATCCAGTGACCTCTAAACCAGGTCTGACCTTGGAAAAGGACGAAATCAGCCAACCAGCTATGAGAGTGAAGAACCCCCAAACGATGTACACACATTTGCCTTCAACCTTGCTTCACAGCCCTCTGGAATTACACAATGTATTCCTACAGGGAGGAAAGTCCAGGGAAGCTGGGAACAGGAGAGGAGAAGAGAATTACTCACCCAGTAGCACTGAGGGTACTGGTGGAACAAGAGTTCCCACTCTTCCAAATGAACCACCACTTTCCTTGTCCTGCTCCCCACGAATAACACCATGACATTTTTAGGGAGGTGGAGCAACGCCCCCCTCCCCCAGTGCTATCCCTTGCTTGAATCAAACCTGCCATTGCTGGTGCAGCTGACGAGCCCATCCACCACCACGGGGGCTCCTGTGAAGGCAGAGGAACAAGGGTCCACATTGCTCTGCAGCCCTGCTCATCCAGCAGCGCAGGCAGAGCACCCAGCAAGTAAACTCCTCCATTTACTACCAACTAAAATTTCCTTGGTAGCTAAAAGCAGGAGCTGCAACATTCCAGCACTGATTTGGTTTTACTGTGCAAATCCAGATTTTTACTTGAACTTTCTCCTCATTTATTTTTGCCACGGGTGCGACTAACAACACCAAGATCTGCAAATCCATCCAGTGTCAATAAAAAATGTCTGTGCAAGCAGAGCCACACTGGCATGGGGAGGATTTGCCAGTAAAGCTCTATCAACACGGGGGTTTTTAGTGCAGAGCTGGCCACAGCTCAAAAATGTTTCCCAAGGCAGGCACAGCCACAGCTGAGAACTCAAGTAAGGAAGCTACAGACTAAAATATAGCAGCCTACAATGTGTCCTCTTATAATTCACGATGAAAATGCAAAATTTAAGTTCCATTAGCAATCTTTAAGATTACTTATTAGCAAACCAGAAACTCGTGTAGAATTAAGAAAGTGTAAGTATTATAAAGTTCATGGAAAGTTCCACATTAATTATACCACATAAACCCTTCGTCATTTTATGGGTTTCTTCATGCTCCTTGCACTTTATCCTCCCAAGGGATGCACCACGGGCCATAAAACTTTGAAGTGCACAACAGCAAATCACAGAGAGTCTGTG
Source organism: Hypocryptadius cinnamomeus (assembly GCA_013400635.1). Lineage (NCBI taxonomy): Eukaryota > Metazoa > Chordata > Aves > Passeriformes > Zosteropidae > Hypocryptadius > Hypocryptadius cinnamomeus. Next base: position 206,325 of record VYZP01050413.1, read on the forward strand.
CTCTACCCCCACTCTCCAAACAACCCCTTACCCCCTTTTCTTTTTCTTTAACTGGTTCTTAAATCTTTGGTGATCCTGGAGGTGAATTTAGACCTGCAGCCCCATTAACTACCACAGTCTGCCTATATAACATGTAATTAGAAAATAAAGAAATGGCCAAAAGGATGTTCATCAGCTGGTGATCTGCAGACAGGTCTACTCTGAAAATAAATAACGCAAGTAAGCCATAAACTCACAAACACAAGTTTTATAAACCCATTATTATGAAATAATAACTTAGGGCTGGTCATCTCCTTAACTACCTCAAGAGAGGGAAGAGGTGTTTAAACATTACAAATGGGCACTTTAGTACAAAACAAACTACTAAAATCCCAATATCATGCTTATTTGGGGAAGGGGCAGGCATCCAGCTGATCCCACCACCACTGACCAGCCACTGAGGTGGCAGGGTTTCAGCCCTACAATGCACAAGTGGCGCCACAAAAACACACTGCTCAGAGGCCACCATAGTCACCCTGTCACTTGCTGACCTCCAGACACAGACAAATCCAACAACTCCATCTGGAAGAAATAAATGCAAGGAATGACTCCAGATCCAAACAACTGCAGGATTACCATGCCATTTCTCACAGTTAAACTTCAATCCTGGCATCTTCCATCCATAAACAAGCAGCAACAGAAGCAAACCCAACAGCTCTTGGTCTGTTTGCTAGAAACATTTGTATCATTACAGTAGTAAATCTCTTGGCAACAAAAGCAGATTTGTAAATATCAATCAAGGGTGGCTGAGAGAAGATAACCAGGTCCAGCTCTGCAGTGCTGCTGTCTCAGCAGGGCTTCGCTGGATGCCAGCACTCGGTCACACACTGGCTGAGCAAATGCATTACCATGCCACCAGCACGGAATGCAGCCCAGGGCTGAGGGGAGGACCAAGGAAAGACTAAGCAGTTCAGGCAAAGGTAAAAAATATACAAAAGGAGCAAAAAGGCCAACACAAACCAGCATGTGTATGGCCATGACTGCTGCCTGCATGGAATAAGTGAGGAAGGAAAAAACCCAGAAAGGACGAGGAGGGGATCACAGGAATGGTTGCAGTATGAAGGATGAGCAACAAAACAATTTTCCTCTAGAAGTTACTGAATCTAGCCTTAGTGTCTTGGAATATTTGTGGTAAATACTTTGTTGCTATGACAAACTCTACAAACAATTCTAAAACCATAAGAAACACAAATATAGCTAAAGCTCCTCTTGTGCATCAGTGGCCCAGTTCTCCCCACCAGTAATGCGCTACACCGAAGTCCCTTTGTCCTTTTCATACAGCATAAAGTTTCCTGACATTTTATAACTAAATTCAGTGTGAACACCAGTTAGGTAAAACTGCAAATGGTGCATTTTGGGGAAGGGTTGAGAGCCAAATTTTCCCTAATGAAGGCCCACACACTGGCTGAGGGCTGGGTGACACAATCACCCACAATCACAATCACTTCTTGTGCCATATGCTTAGTGCCCTGCACAACATTTCCGAGTCTACTTTCCCCCACCAGCAAAACAAGCTCCTCTTTCCCTCTCCCACCTAGGCAGGTTCCAAGCACCTGCTAATGGAGCAAGAGAATTCCTTTACAGTCAGAAGGTGCATACAAAGACCTAATCCAAAAGCAAATTTTGGGAGTGTTCAAACAGTGCGGTCACTCCACTTCAGCCTCTCCTTGTAGCTCATGTTCATGCCCGACTTTCACCACTTTGCTGCTAAATCTGACAAGTGTACCAGAACAATGAAACCATTGCTCACCATCACCAACAACTCTGGTTGAGACATGTCATCAATTCCTTCACCGCTTGGTTTTCACTAAAATTACATCATCAAATTAAATGGCAATGAAGCCAAGGAATGGTGGATATTACTGGCCAAGTCTAGCAAAAAATCAACCACCTTTTTATTCAGTTTCCAATACTACAGATGTTCTCAACACTACAACACATTTCCCAGAAGTCCTCACGTACTGGCTAAGGCCAGGGCAGTCACTTACTCTGACCCTACGTGCTGGCAGCCACCAGCAAAAGATATTTTCACTTTTCTTTTCATACCACGAAGAGTTTGAGCTTGGAAACCCACCTGGAGAGCTGGCTAGAAAAACCCAGCCCCCTGAACCAAAGCATGTGATGTGAGCAGAAGGACAGTGAGCACTCCATGTCCAGTGAGAACAGTCTGCTGTCATTCATCCAGTGCCATGATTGCCCCCCAGCACGGAGTGGCCCTTCAGCATTGCTCTGGCAACAGGGCGGGTGCCGTACCCCAAAGGACTGCTGTACCCCAAAGGTACCAGCACCCACAGGCAAACCTGCCTTTCCAAAGCCACGGGGTTTGGACAACACAGCACTAACACAACACAGGGCTGATAGGAGCCAAGGAAGGTGAAAACAGGACACAAAGCGAGGGGAGAAAACTACAAAGCGAAAACTCAGCAAGGTGTGGAAGAGGAAGCCAGGGAACACCGAAGCTGCAGGAAGCTGCTGGAAGTGCTGCATTTCAATTAACCAGCCCGGTATTCCACAAGCACTCCACCCAGCCTTGTTTCACTCCCTGGCAATGTTTGGGTTTGTTGGTTGGGGTTTTTTTCCTTTCAGACACATGTGGCTTACTGAAGCAGAGACAGAGGGACACTGAAAAAGAAAGGTCACATTCCAGCTTCCTCTTTCTGAAGGCTGTCTGGACAGAGAGAGGATAGCTACTGCCCCTTCCTCCAACATCATCTACCAATGTAAGGAGGTCTTTATAAGAGCCATTTAAGACCACTAGTAATGTAAGGTCAGCACTGAGTCTTTAAACACTAAATTTAAAGGTATCCGTTTTAACCGTACTTCTACGTCATCATTTCACTACATCATCGACTGATACAGAAAATGAAATCTGAGTTAATACATCTCCAGGAAGGTTTCCTACATACATAGCTTTAAAACTGACAAAAATAAACCAAAAAACCTTTAAGCCAAAGTAATTGTGGAAATCATTAACAAGAAGAGATGCAGAACTAAATTTAAAAACCAGAGTTTTAAAGAAGCCCTAAGCCTTACATCGGGAATAACAGGATTGTAGTACGCAAAAAACTGACCTCACAAACATATAGTTCCTCCTGTTTGGAAAAAGGGAATGAAGCCCACTCCCTGAACCCGTCCTGCTGGCTGACAGCCCATGAAGAGGGTCTAGAAACTTTACCAGGAGACAGTTTGCTTTCAATTCTGACAACAGAAATTTTGGTAAAATCCCAATGCTGAGATTCAGCAAAAATTCTGGGGCAAAGGAGTGGACTGAGCCGAGCGTCAAATGCTGCCTCCTCCCCGCGACAGTCTGATCCTGCAGCACACAACCCCAGCAATCAGCATACCCTAAGTTCAGGTTTGTTTAAGTAATAAAACCTTAGGTAACATTTCCACAAAGGAAGTCTTTTGCTGTTTAACAACCAAATCCGGAATGTTTTGTTTTCAAAAGGCTGCCGTTCCCCAGACAGTCCCTCCAAAGACACTAACATCTGAGGCTCCACTTGCCCTCTTCAGTCAGCCCACACCACCAGTGCCCTCAGCTCAGGAGCTGCTGGGAGAAACACCACATCCTCCTGCCATCGCATCTATGACCCTGCCTCAAGTAACAGACAGAAAATTCAACAACTGCACGGAACCGAACTCAGCGCACAACAAAATTCCAGGCCCCTGCACCAGTCACACGCAAACCACACAGGCATACTCTCTGCAAAGCTCTCTGTTAGAGGTACCTGGCTGTGACAACACAAAATTAAAAAGGCTGCCTGTGTACATTCTTCCCCTTTTGAACTTCAAATTAGAAAAAGGAAGTTTTTAAAATGACACCCCCCTTAGCACCCCCTGATCAAGTTCAGAGCTATCACAGCTGCCAAGATGGCACCGCCAAGGGTCAGTCCTCCCGGCTCAGCTCAGATGCACAAAACACAGCAGGAACTACAAAACCCACAAACCCTCTGCTGCAGGATGGCAAAAGCCGCTCGGTCACTGAACCAGCCTCATCCTGCCCGAGGAAACCAGAAAAGAGGAAACTCACCCGAGTTCTCCAAGCCGTGGAACTCTCTCCTGCAGGCAGGGGACAGCGGTGCCAGCCTCATTCCAAACCTCAACTCCCGCCGGGGATCTCCCGCTGCTCCCGGAGCACAAGAAGCCCCGACGGCAGCTCGGCAGGGAGCTCCAAAGCCAGGCAGGTCTGCAGAGCCGTGTGCTGCTGCTCAGAGGCTCGTCGCTGCTGCACCGCGCTGGGGGGATGGAGCAGGCAGCTCCCCAATGAAAGCAGCGCCGGCCAGCGAGCTGCCATTTACATCCGCTTTTAACTCATTGAAGTAACTAAAATCTAAAGCAACTTGTGTTCTCTCCTCCAGCACCTGCACTACTGGTGAAACACTCTGCTTGAATCACGCCTTAAAAGCATTCCCATTTAAGTTTCTGACAGGTGGAGTTTAGGTTTAAGGAATGAATGGTTTCTATGTCGTCTCCTTGAAAATCCACCGCAAAAGTAGGTCAGCGGGGGAGCAGCTCTGTGACTTCGTACGAGAACACCCCGGGCGCCGGTGCCGAGCCGGGGTTGCTCCGCTCCCACCTCCGCGATGCTCTGCACGGGCACAGAGCAGAGACAGCGCCGGCCCAGCCAGCAGAGACACCGGACGGCAGCGCCGGGCACAGCGGGCGTCTCGCTGGCAGCTCCTGCACAGCCCTACTCGAAAGAGCAAACACACACCTCACCCGCTGCCCCCTGAAACCATTTACCAAGACCAAACACGACAAAAGTTGAAGTAAATAACAAGCAGGAAGGACAAGTTATCTTCCCAGTCAGGGATCACTGACCTGCCTTGTCCGTAGAGCCGCAGCTTTACAGGGCTGAGCACACTGAAACCTGTGCTTTACACAGGAAAAACCCATCGTACCTTGGCACAGGAAGCCCGAAAAGTGAATCGAACCCGACTGTGCTTTGGTGACAATACTGTCACCCCCAAGAGAACGAAAACGTCACAATCTAAGCCAGGAAGTCCAGGTGAACGCTCGCTCTCTTCTCGCTCACACCCCTGTTAGCCAGGTGGCATTTCACTACTTCAGCGCAGTTAATCATGTACTTCAACGCAAGTGAGAAAAGAATGAAGCCCGACGTTGTCCAGACCAAAGGAAAGATCGAACTAATGGATTTGGGAGCATCAAAGAGAGCAGTAAAAGATGAAGCCAACAACACTCGAAATCACCTCTACTACTTAAATTTTACATTTCTGCAGAGACTTTCAATTTCACGGCGCAATCAAAACTCAAACCTATGCCCAGGGGGCTCTACAGCCACCAAGAAACAACCCAAAAAATATATTCCCAAAGCAATCTGAGAAAAAAAATCCAGACAAAAGGTGGGATAAGAACCCTTGAATTCTATGAAGGGATTTCCCAGTAAAGAATGCAAATGGGTTCCAGACAAGGATGTACATGTGCTGTGGCGAATAAAGAAAAAAAATCCTTATTACTTACTACTAAACACCGTTCCTTGAGGAGCCCAACTACAACCAGGCCAACCCCTGGGGTGTTGGTTGGCATGTTCAACCGGATTTAGGCAGGGGATGTGAACTGCCCTCCGCTCTCTCCTCCCGCCCCTGTAAAATGGAGGCGCCAACACCGGTACCGGCCGCGACCACCCAGCCGGCGGGGTCCGGGGTAGCACCGCTGCCCGAGCCAGCGGGGACAAACTTACTCCAAATAACGCGAAATACCCAACCCGCCTCCCGCCGAACCAGGGCCACGGGCCCGCTCCCGCCGGACCGGGGGCAGGAGCGGCAGCAGAGCGGCGCTTCCCCCTTGCGGACGCGCCGGCCCCGCTCCCGCCGCGCCGGCAACTTTCGGCCTCAGTCAGGCGCCCCGGGGCTCCCGGCGGGGCCGGGCCCGCGCCGCGCTCACCTTCGCGCC
>VYZP01050415.1:1003-17726 GCA_013400635.1 Hypocryptadius cinnamomeus
AAGTTCTGAAAAGCATAGAAGCTTCTCCTTTTTCTGCAGCTCTGAGCATGAATTTTTTTTTTCCCAATTTACTTTCATACCCCATACCCTCCCTGCTCCATCTTTGGATGTTTGTCTCAGTCTTATTCATGATACCCAACTGTATTATTCAGAGCTCTGTGTCAGTCACACTCTCTTTGTTCAGTCTGTACCTATATATTCATGGAAGCTTACCTGGTTCCCTTCTCCCATTTTTCTGACTACCATTCTTTATTTCCTTCCTTAGACCTCTTGCTAATTTTTCTCCTTTTTGCTCTGTTCCATCTTCTTGTGCCCCCATCTCACCAGTGTCTATCAGAAGAAATGGAAAAGAGCTATATGAATGTGTCTTCTTCCCACTGCCTTTCAGCACCTGTGATGCTGTCTCTGTGTTCCCCTCCTTTGCATTCCCAGTTTGTGAGCTCTGTGATAGTCCCTGCTTGTGCCCTTCTCTCTGTTCCCAGTTTTCCCACTTTCTCAGCATCCTCATTCTCCTTCTTCACCCAACTGCTTGTTAGTCCTTCACCTGCCATTTTTCTTACTGTCTCTTAGTCAATTGCCTGTGTTCCATGATTGGGTTTTCCATTGACCCTCCCTCCAGTTCCCACTGTTCTTGCCAAGTAGGCTCAAATCCTCCCTTGCCAGTTTCCTGCAGCTTCCCACTCACCGCATCTGCTACAATCTACTTTTTTCCTTTTCCTCACTTCTTTCATGCCCTTTGCATTCTAATCACATTTTCCTTTCTGTGTTGCCTAGGTGTCAGCACAGAGTAGTTGAAAGCTTAGGAGAAACTTTCTGGCTTCTGGATTGTATTTTCAGTGCTTACCTAATCAAAGAGAACTGTGGGGAAAATTCATTTTTGAAAAGACCAACTTTATCCTTGAAGTCATGGTTGTCAAAGAAAGACTGTAAAACTTTCTTGGTGAAATTCCTAAACTTTTTCTGGTGCTGCTGTGGCAGTATTCTTCCAGATAACATCAGTGCACAAAAGATACTCAGTTCTTGTGGTTGTGTCTATATACTGTATAAAACAGTTTGGGTGCTGTAACTTGAAAACTTTTACTCTGGGGAAAATGGAGTATAGAGACCTCTGACAATACTGAGGGTGTCCACAGTTTTTAGACAGCTTAGCTGATAAAGTTGAAAAGACCTATTGAGACTTGCTATGTGGTGTTGTGGATCTCAACTTTTTAATTGTCATTAGTATGTAGAAATTTCTTATTCCCACAGTATGTTGAAGATGTATTTTAGGCCAATTCTAGGGGATGAAAACAGTGAAGTGCAAATTTATCCTGTAAATTGCACATTGTTAAACATATCAGGCTCCTTCTCCTAAATGTACAGGTGCCACCATGCTCAAAGATGAGGCTTCAGTGTGTGTGCACATGTATTTTGCTCAGGTTTTAAAATATTTTCTGTATCCAGGTTTCTTGAAATCATTTTAGCTATTTTATGACAGATGAGCTCCATGTGGAGTATTTGCCTCAAATTAGACAATATGTCAAAACTCTAACAAAGTTGGCTGATGTTACTTTTTATAAGAAAGCGAAAACAGTGTTCTGATAGCAACTTGAATGTTGAGCAATCTTTTAATTTTATTCTAGCCTGCATAATTTTAAACAGCTCTTGTGCTATAACAATAAATGTCTTGGTTCCTCACTGCACTGTTAGATGAAGGAGCCTTAGCCATGATGACAAGGCAATTAAAGCCTCTCTTCTGCCTCTTGATCACAGCTGTCCCTTTGCCCTCCCACCCTTACCAGTGTGCAGTTCCACCAGAGCCAAACTAGTAAAGTCTGGTCAAGAATGCAGATTTTTACTGTCTTTTAAGATCGAAATTATGCATCAAAACTGTTGCCTTGTTTTCTGCAATTTAGTCATCAAATCTGATCATAAGGGCTGTGTGTCCTGAATCAGACTAAGCATCTGGCTATGCAGTGTCCTTCCCTGGTTCCCTGTAGAGTTTTTGAGGTACCTCTGGGAGGGAGGGTGTGTTCGTACCTTCTACTTCCAGAAAGCTCCACAGAGATTCCCCTGTGATGGAGGCTTTTCTGCATGAAGCATTTTGGTGTGGGCTTTCCTTTTTCATGTTTGAGGGCTCCAAGGTGACAAATAGCTTTTTACCTCCATATCAAAAGGTCTTTTCCAAAACTGTTCTGAGCTGCCAGTCTTTCACCAAAACCACCTTTGAACCTCAAAGTTTCTCAGCACAATTGGATCTCTCTTGGCCATTCCGAAAGTGAGGAGACACCTTGCTGAGGAGCTGCAGCACAATCCCCATCCTGCACACAGGCCTGAAGACCCCCTTACCATGGCATGTGCTAGAGAGCCCCTGAACTGGATTTAAGTAGCCTTGGTGGATCCCATGCTGCTTGTCTATCCCATCTGCTGCAGAAGTTGAGCGCTGCAATTTTCCATCTTACACAAGTCTTCCTAGACTCACATTTCTGGGCAGAGCACCACTGGGTATCATCCACCATCTCCTTGGACACCTTCAAGGATCAGTGGGTGTTGGCAGTGCTGCTCTTGGCATCTCCTCATAATTCATCTTCCAGCTTCCAAACCCCGACAATTATTTGATTTGCTATTCATCTCTGACAGATGAGCTCTTTGGTTTTGCAACAGAAATGGAGAGAAATGTAAAAGATACTAAGGGAACATTGTGAAAAAATAACAGCAAAATGTCCACATTGAGCAGTGTGGCTCAGTGGCTCCAGTAACTTCCCAAATCAAAATGTCTACATACAATAAAAGTCAAACAAGATTTTATATATATGCTGTGTGGAATGTCTTCTATATGGTTTAGTAAGCCCCATTTAATTACGCTACAAAGTTTTCTCATCATCCCTCTGTAAATGCATTGCCTTTCTGTTTAGATCTTCTGGGGTTTTCTTCCTTTTTATTTCACTCTACTTTTTAAAAAATTGTTGGGTTTTGCTTGTAGGGAGGCATTTTGCAGTGACAAACCAATAGTAATAACATTTATTTTGTATAGTAGTAAATTATCTGAAATGCTGCTTACTTTGTTTTTAATGGCTAACAGCCGATATTTCTACCTGACCTGTTGCACACTTCATAATTGTTTTGTTTAGTGTGTTAAAATAGGCAGTGATTTTTATATGCTTGGAGTTTGAGCTGTGGCAACATGAAACAACTGTTCTGAAATGCACTGAAAACATTCTCAATGACTTAAGCATTGAATATGTGGATGATTGCATAGATTTTCATTTTCTGTATTAATGCTACTGTATGGAAGTTGATTTCCATGTTTAAACTTTTTATTTTAGAAGCTTCATTAGCATAGTTTTGGGTTTTACCAGCAGCCCATAGCAGTAGTTGAAAGGCATTTGATGTGGTTGTTTCTATATGCCTTATTGGAATTACACTTGCTTTTACCCAAGTTTCACTATGTGTAAAACAAGTTTAGCATTTCACTGGGCAGATTTTTAGGTTCATCCCCTTAAATTCAGGATGTTTGTATGTGTATATGTATTTTTTCATGATTATGTCTTTTTAAATATCTAATTTCTGAAAGTAAGACTGTCATCCTGTGACACATAGGGGAAAAAACCCCAACCCATTAAGGTGCCATTACATAAAAAATACTTTGTAACTCCTTCCTTTGATGTGTTAGAATTGTTCCATTTCTGAGTTTCTCTGTCTCTTTATTAAAGCTGTACAACATATATTTTTTTTTTTTCTCTGTCTTTTTGGTTGCAATTTCAATGAATCTGGGTGAAAAAACCCAACTTTTTCTGATGGTAGTAAGAAGACTTTTGGCATGGTACATGAGCTGGAATTGGATGTTACAAGTGGAGCAACAAACAGTCTTGAGGAAGTAGATTATTTGATTTTTCCTATTTATAAGTTTCATGCTGTTTTAAATTAGGTACACCTGTAAAACGGAAAAGGAATGTATTTTAGTGCACTTCCTAGAGAAAATACAGAGCCTTTTTAATTAGCGTGATGACTAGTCAACTTAATCTGTTCTGTTCTGCTTGGAAATTTTGCTAATTTTTGTTTTTCTTGACACCACTTATTTCTTCCTTTCTGTTTGTGCCTCTCTGACCTGTAAGAATCAATACTCTCTTTCCACAGTCTTTTCAGTGGTTACTTTTACATGATGGCACTGAAAACATGACCCTTTGAGATCCTTCCTGCTAGCAGAAGCTGATATGGCACAGATTGCTTAGGGAAGAAGAGTTAGAAGGATCCTGTTTGGGTTTGTGTTTTGTTGGTTTTTTTTTTTCTTTTCTTGGAACAGCTTGAGCTTGTGAAAGTTGTCAGAGTTGCAGTTTTACTTTGCCAAGTGGCACTTAGTTTTAAATGTAAGTCTGGAAAACAGCAGGAAGCTGTGGTTAAAAATAGCTGTAAGTATTTCCTTATCTTCTAAAGTATTAATTGACAAAAATCCATACTGCCCTCATCTGTTCTTTTCCTTTCAATTCTTGAACATATGCTTTACCAGATTTCCCTTATAACAGCAATTCCAGACTCTCAGATTTAACCTTAGGACCAATATCTGACTAATTATTTAAAATATGTATTAAATGTATGCTGCATCTGGGTAACATGTTACCTTGTAAAAGCAAGATTTTGCTTCCTTTTTTGTTTTGTTTTTGTTTTTTGTTTGTTGCTTATTGCTTTGTGAAAACTTAAGTCTTCATGCTGGAGTTTGTGCTGTTTCTTCCTTAGAATTCATGTCTCTTATGAAAAATTCCTTTTTGCTGTGAAGTAACGTTGCAAAGTTTATGAAGTGAAATTTGAGCAAATTATTTGTCTTAAGTTCTGAACACAGTGTTCTGTAAGGTTTCATTAAGACTTTTTATTTGCTTTTTAACTGAGAAAAGGTATCTATGTATTGCAAAAGGATGTGAATTCTGTGAATTTAAGGTCAGGAAAGAAGGTTTTGATATGCTAGTAATGTACCCTTAAGGATACTCTGCTTGGGATTCAGGCTTCTCAAGTGCAGGTTATAAATGTGTACTGTTGTTAAGATTTAGTTCTCATCAGAGATCTGGTAAGTAAGGTGTGTTCCATCTTAAATATTTGAATCATACAATTTTTTTTTGCTACTAATCGTAATAGCTCTTAGAATTTCAGGAGTTCTCAAAATGATCATTTTTAGGCCTTAATATCTCTCAAACTGAATCCATAACTGAAAAACCACTCTGTTCAACAGGGTTTTGCTACTGAACCTCAGACATGAGTGTGAGTCTCTTTAGCATGATTTCATTAACTGCTTATAATCTTGGAATATTGTCTAAAAAGAAAAATAATAAAACAACAAAGGTTTTAAAAACTGTGGAGAAACTGCCTGCAAAACCTGAATTAGCCCAATTATGCTTGCACTTTAGAAAAGGATTGGTGTAGTATTTTTTAATTGAATATTAAATTCTATGTGCCTGTCACATTACTTTGATATTTTGTTAACCTTTTTGAATTCTGTGGGTTAAAGTAAAGGAACTGTAAAGACATGGCCTGGAAACTAGTTGATGGAGAAGAGAAGGCTCTGAGGAAAGCATCAAGGAGCAGGTTGCAGCTCCTTGCCAGGGCCGATATCGACTGATGTTATTGGGAAAAGAGGAGTGTTAACGTTTCAGAGGCTTTTAAGGTGTCACAAACTACTGCACAGGTAAAGCTTTGTCTTCAAGCTTTGCTTTCATTCTCATCTGTCTCCAGGACTTAATGAATAGTATCTTCCAAATATATTGATGCAAGGTTATTTCAGGTCTCTGACTGGAAACTCTTATTATTTGTCAAGAGACAAGATAAATTTGCCAACGTTACTTGCAGTGTTGAGAAGGAGAGGTACAAGTCTGAGATCCTGTTTGACACTGAGTTATTGCAGTTGTTATGCAGACCAGCCAGGATCCAAAAGATGAGCCAGGTCAGCAGCTGCAGTAAGGAGTATATGTAAAATGTGAAGCATGGCCACTGCATACCTGGAACAGGAGTGGTTACAATGGTCTGTAATGTGCAGCTTTCTATCACATCTGTTTCTCATTCAGTGGTCAAGGAACAGAGCTTGCTCTGGCTGTGTAGCTGCCACTCAGGTCACTTTTGTAGAACACTTGCTGTTCACAGGGGCAGCTGCACTCTGTTAAAATTCTCATCTGCACATGTATGTGGTTGTCAAAATAATAAATACTTTTAAAAACTTGAACTGCCAAATTATGGAACACAAATTATTGTTTGTGTTGGTGGCTTTTTAATTTAATTTTTAAATCTGGTCCTACTTTATCAAGTGAAGCCTAGGCTTCCTGTTGTCAGAGCGATGTTGTGAAGATGTTTAAGTACATTGATACAAAGAATCGTAGGATGATGAAATATGTTGATCTGGAAGGGACCTATAGGATCATTGAGTTCAACTCCCGGCCCTACACAGGACATCCCAGGAATTTCACCATGTCCCTGAGAGCATTGACCAAACTCTTCTTCAGTTCTGTCAGACTGGTGCTGTGACCACTTCTCTGGGGAGCCTGTTCCAGTGCCCAACCACCCTCTGGGTGAAGAACCTTTTCCTGATAGCCAGGCTAAACGTCTCCCACCACAGCTTCCTGCTGTTCGCTTGAGTCCTGTCATTGGTCACAAGAGGGAAGAGATCGGTGCCGGCCCCTCTATTTCCCCTCATGAAGATGCTGAAAATCAAGTGAAGTGTCCTCTCAGTGTCCTCTTCTCCAGGCTGAACAAACCAAGTGACCTCATCCACTCCTCTGGCTTCTCCTCCAGACCCTTTACCATCCTCGGGGGCCTTCTTTGGACACTGCCTAACAGCTTAATATCTTTTTTATATTGTGGCACCTAGAGCTGCACGTAATATCCAAGGTGAGGCCTCCCCAGTGCAGAGCAGAGCAGGACAATCCCCTCCCTTGCCCAGCTGGCCATGCTGTGCCTGATGCCCCCAGGACAGGGCTGGCCCTCCTGGCTGCCAGGGCACTGCTGGCTCAGGTTCAGCTTGCCATGGACCAGGACCCCCAGGTCCTTTTCCGTGGCACAGCTCTTCAGCCTCTCATTGCCCAGTCTGTCTCTACATCCAGGTTTGCTCCATCCCAGGTGCAGAATGCAGCACTTTCCGTTGTTGAACTTCATATAGTTGGTGATTGCCCAGACCTCTAATTTGCCATGGTTTCTCTGCAAGGCCTCTGTGCCCTTGGAGGTGACACCTCCTCCCAATTTAGTGTCATTGACAAACTTACTTAGTATTCCTTAATGAATACTACTCCTTAATGAGTCATTAATGAAGCTGTTGGAGGGAACTGCTCTGAGGATGGTTGCCTGTGGAACCCTACTAATGACACCAACCTGGTGTCACCTCATTCACTGTAACTCTTCATGCCTGATCCACTTGCTCACCCATTATGTAACAGGGCTGTCCTGCTGTCAGCTGGACGCTTTGTCCATAAGGATATTATGAGTGAGTACCAAAAGCTTTGCTGAAGTCCAAAATGGTTACATCTACTGGCTTTCCTAGATCAGCTCAGTGAGTTACCTTGTTGTAGGAGTTTTCCCTCATGAGGCCATGCTGGCTGTGGCCAGTGACTGTACTGTCCTTCCAGTGTTTTTCAATACTTCCTTTCCATGACTTTACCAGGCACTGAAGTGAGATTACCAGGCCGGTAGTTTCTGGGGTCCTCCTTCTTGCCCTTTGTCAAAACTGGGACAATATTCCACCAGCTTCCATCCAGCTAGGACCTCTCAGGATTCTTGAGACTGCTTGGAAATCATCCAGAGAGGTTTTGCAAACATCAGCCAGCTCTTTGAGGATTCTCAGATGAATCCCATCAGGCCTCCTAGATTTATAGTGATCCAGCTGGAGCAGAAGATCTCACACAATTTCAGGGTCAACTGGGAGTTGAACATTCTCCCAGTGATGCCTTTGCAAATTAAATCTGCCTGCCTGCTTAGTGAAAGAGCATTGCCTGTCTTGTATGTGGAATGAGACAGAAGTCCCATGTAAAAATAGCAAGTGGTTGTGTGAATGAAAAATGTGGTATAGAGTCATAGGGCCTCGACTTGAATTTGCAGGAGCCATTATTTTCCTCTCAGCTGTGGAGTGATCTTCCCTGCTTAACTTCTGATTATGTCTTTCATGTGATCTATGCTGAGTGATTTTGATGTGCTGAGTCTGCTCTTATCTCTTCTACAATGTTCAATGCTTTTCAGATTAATTTCTCCAGCTGGGTATTAGTCCAAATGTTGATGTATCACATGCCATGCAGAGGGTATCTGCCACTGGCTTTCAGCATTCAGTTTGTAGATCCTAAAACTTTCTTGAGGATGATACAGATGACTGTATTATGAGTCCAAGTTTGTTAATACTTTTTCCTAGATACTGTTAGCAGAATTCTTGAAAATGACTTAGTGATCTATAAAATAAAAACTAATGGGTTTACTTCTTCAAATTGTCATGTTTCTGTCCTACATACCCCAGAAATTGTACACTTGTAGCAACAAAATTTTATTAAAAATAGTATTTTAATTTGTCCTGCAGAAAAATTTTAAAAATCAGCTTCTAAAGATGACAACTAAGGCAGGGAAATGAAGCACTGACCTAAAGAAAAATTTTTCAAGGTAGATTCAGAGTCTTAAAAAGACCAAACCCAAACCTTAGACCTGCTTTAACTTTTTTTCCTTTCATGTGCATGATTTTCTGCTTTACATGTCAAAGCTAGCAGTTAATGCCTGGTCACGTGTCCTTTAAAATTGGGGAATTTAACACAGTATCAAAATTTGAATACATGTTTCTAGATTTGACAGTCTTTTCTTAACAAGGTAAAAACTCTTTAATACAAATAATTTTGGGTTTTTCTTTAAGCTGCCAACTATTTTTAGCCTCTAAAATTTCAGACCTCTTTATATCCTTCCTGGGGTACGGCTTGCTCAGCTAATAGCTACAGCATAGCAACTGTTACAGGAATTTGCTCTTACTAAGTATCTAGGATGTTTGACATTGTTATAATAAACCAGAAAATGTTCAAGTAGCTTTCTACATGAGAAGGAAAACAGAAAAATTACGTTTTGCCATTTCGAAAACAGAATATAAATAATGTTGAGAATCCAGGAGCATTCTGTCCAGACCTATTGGAGCTGGCATGCAGTTTCTTCTTTTTGCTTATGTGGAGCTCTCTCTTCATTCCAAAAACGAGGACCAATGTATTTATAGCAGTTCTGTTGACTCCACAAAGGCTGTTGAACACTTTTTTTTTAATGTATTAGATTCTGAAGGTAATTTTTAATGTAATTAAAAGCTTAAAAATTGGACAGAATACCAGTGAGAAAGGCAGCATGGATTTTGTTGGATGAATAGTGGAACACTTGAAAAGCTGCTTGCAAGTTAATACCCATCTTGCTGCCATTTTATGTCTTGGAGAAGATATTCAGTAAGCCAGAGGCCTGGAAGAAGCAGAAGTAAAGAACATTTTACTCTCTTCATCCTAGCATACTGCCTGTTATCAAGGGAGTTTTTCCAGCTACTTGTTCACCCATAGATTTTATTTTCTTCTGCTTTGAAGGAGAGTACCTGTCTCAGGCTTTAAGGATTTCTTATTCTCCTAGCAAAATGTAGGAACAAATAAGTGTAAAGGTTTGAGGGGAAAAGTTCTTTGCTGTCATGGATGGAATGCTGGCACCTATGGAAGAGGGCAAGGGAACTGGCAAAGTAGTGCCACAGCAAACTCCTTGTGTTCTTGCCTTCCAGTGAATATCCACCAGTCACTTCAACAACCCCCAAAATTTGGTGCTTTGCTGTGTGATCAGTTGGATGATCAAACAGTTTTCCTCTTAATTATCTAATGCAACATTGTTTTTCAAGTATGTTTTGTGATGCTTTATAGTTTAGCTGTAAGACACTAAACATGAGGAGTAGCAGAAACTATTGCTTTTATTGCTGCATCTGTTAGGGTTTGTGTTCATAGTCGTGGTGTGCTGAGAGAGGGTACAACCACTTTCTTCTTTGCTGTTTAACTTCATTAGGTCTGATTTAGTTCTCTTATCAGTGAAATCCTGAACTGGCAGCAATTCTAGATACTAGGTCTGGCACTTGGATCTTTTTTGTTGGAATCTAATAATAGGGTCAAAACATTAATTTTTCCCAAAAATGCTAATGTAAGATAACATCACATCAAGAGCCACAGACTCTTTCAGTCTACTCTTAAAGAATATTTCAGAGGAAGGCAGTCAACAAGCTAAGTATCAGAGTTTCAATGTTGAAGTGTATTTTTATATCATTCCTCCACTTGATTGCAGATTATTGTTTTAAGGATGTTACATTCAGATGTGGTGGTGATGCCTTAGAGAACCTAGAAATGAAACAACACACTTTCTAGATAATATTAGTGTAGGAGATAATGTAAAGGCTGGTCTTTATTGGAGGTCTCCAGGGGCAGATATGGAAAATGTCCACAGAACACCTACCCCCCTCCACCACAGGGTGAATACAGTTTTATAAGTTTAGCTAATTAGCATAACTGACAAAAATCACCAATTAGAGACATTAGTGGTGAGGTAATTCCCTCTGGTTCAACCCTCTCAGAATCTTCCCCCCTCATATAGGAAGCAAACTTTGTTTATAAAAACGTGTCTTGAAGAGCTGGTTTCAACCTTGGTTGCCAGGGTGAACCAAGATGGGGTAAGGGCTTTAACCCCCCAGGGCTTGGAGGTCTGGGATATGTTTTGTCTTTCTGCCTATGGAAAAGGTAGGGAAAAGTACTGGGACTACGAATACAATAACAGGCTACAAATATATGTGTGAACAATACAGAGAATATGTAAAAGAAAAAAAGGTAAAAATCAATTCAGCATCAGTGGGACAACTGCTATTAGTCTATACAATAACAAAATGCCTCTCACGACATTGGAACAGAAGGTGTAAGATTTCTGTAACAGTAGGAAAAATTTCTTCACAGAAGGGGGATTAGACATTAGAACAGGCTGCCCAGGGAGGTGGTGGAGTCACTGTCCCTGGAGGTGCATAAGAAAAGACTGGACATGGCACTTGACATGGTGGTGTCCAGTCAAAGCTTGGAGTCCATCACCCCAGGGGGTTTTTCCAAACCTTATTCTGTGATTCTGTAATTAATACCTTTAAAGGTCATGAATGTATTTTCTGTTGTAGCTACAAACTGTGAAAATCAGAAGACATATATGCTGCATTTTTGAAGTTATACACAGCTCAAAACACCTAGTCACTCTTCTGTTCTGCTTAAAGCATAAAGATGCTTCTGACAAAATGTTGAATTTTCTTATTTTGGTCGTGCATATGCTAATATTTACCACTTCTATTTCTCTTTTGCTCATTGCAGAAAATTTGTCTGTGTTGAAATGAATTCTCTGTTGGTGAATGCACAGCTGCTCCTAAAAAGTGCTATAAAAACTGTATTTTTATGTGTTTAAGTGACAGACACAATTTACTTTTGGGTTTGAAATTGCCATCACACCTAAAGACAGTATTGTGGTGAGATTTGTTTTCCTAACTACTGAAGATTATAATATTTCTTCTGGCCTCTTACCTGTGATTCCAAAATTGTAATCATCATGTGCTATCATGATTTGTTGTCTAAATTTATGGGCATATGCATGCATGTGTGTTGTGTGTTCAGTAGGTCGGCTACACAGCAAGAAGAGGGTGTGCAGGGCACAACATTCAGCCACTCCTGCAGAGATGCTCTGAATCATGGAGTTGGTGCTGATTTGTGATGATAATGTTATTGAGATACTCTCCAAAGTTAGATTAAATAAGAAAGATGTAATGAGGTTGAGGAGGGGATTCTGCCCCTCTGCTTTGTTCTGGTGAGACCCCACCTGCAGTGCTGTGTCCAGCTCTGGGGTTCTCAGCACAGGAAGAAAACAGACCTGTTGGAGTGAGTCCAGAGGAGGTCACTAAGATGATGGGAGGGATGGAGCGGGTCTCCTACAAGAAGAGGCTGGGACAATTGGGAGTTTTCAGCCTGGAAAAGAGAAGGCTTTGGGGTGATCTAAGAGTGGCTTTCTAGTACCTGAAGGGAGCCTTCGAGAAAATTGGCAAACTTTTTACAAGGATGTGTAAGGACAGTACAGGGGTAATGGCTTCAAACAGAGAGAGTAGGTTTAAATTAGGTATTGAGAAGGAATTCTTCACTGGTGAGGCACTGAACAGATTGCCCAGAGAAGCTGTGGATGCCTCATCCCTGAGAGTGTTCAAGGCCAAGTTGGATGAGGCTTTGAGGAACCTGGTCTAGTAAAAGGTGTCCCTGCCCATGGCAAGGGGTTGGAACTGGATGATATGAGACTTGGGTATAGAGGATATTACACTACTGGAAATAATCTAATTGGCACAGCTTGAAGAGGGCTGTTGATCTGTTAACTGCTCCAGTCACTGATTCTGGAGGAAGAATTTATTTTGTGGCATTTCTTATCAGTCTTTTCTTAGAATCTTTCTGAATTTAAGTTAGAAAATAATTGTTTTAAGAGCTAAATTTAATGTGTAAGCATTTTTTAAATAAAAATTTTAATTTCAGGTGGAACCATGCAAAAGTAACTTTTCACTTCTTCTTTTTTGATCTCTAAGATCAATTCATAGCTTCAAGTTTAAAGTTGACTTTGTGTTATGAAAATTTTTTTCTCACCTTCAAACCTGTCTCTTTGTCATTTGTTTAAATATGACTATTTCAAGTTGCTTTTAGAGAACAATTTGAATAAGGTTTCTCTGTACACAGATTTTAGTTAACTAATGTAGGGGAGGAGAACTTGCTATGTAAATACTTCCTGAAAAAAATCCTGTACAGGTAGTAAAAGGATATTCTTCAGAACAATTTTTAGTCTAAGTAGACAAGGCTACCATACATGTACAGAACAAACTCTAGGCTGCTAACTAATAAAGTAAACATAAATACACACTTGCAGATGTGGATTCCAGACTTTTTTCATCTAAGCCTCTCTTGACACTGCCATATCTCCACCTGTCCTGGGATTTCTCGAGCCATTCACTTAAGGAGGAGAATTCTCTCCTTCCCACTCTCACTTCTCATGTGTCAGCAGAAGGCCAGGAGCTCCGGGAAGCTGGAGCCCCAGGCTCTGACCTTTTGTAAAGCTGGCAGAGATCTGGGGAACTTTGTGTTCTGTCTCAGCACCCCTCACCTCCCTTGTGCTGTGTGAGAGTCTCTTCTACCAGTTAGGAAGAGAAATTTGAGATACATTACCATTTACCTTATAAATGTATGCTTTTCTTTGTCTTTGGTCAAATATGAGCAACTTTATGTTTCAGAATAGTTATTAAAAAGCAAAGATTAAGAAAGTTGTCTTTCTCTGAAGCACAGTTTTCTAAAAGTTCTGAAAATAAAAGCAGTTTGTCATTATGCCTTGCAAACCTAACATGGAGGGAACCTGTGAAATTCTATTCAGATGAAGTAACTTGAAATGTAGGTGCTGTTTAAAAGTTGTAATCATATTTACTGTCTGAAATATTATACTAGGTTTAATAAACAGGAATTTTTTTTGATAGGTTAGTTGGAGCTCTGACATACATGCAAAGGTGAGACTTCACTTAATGAACTAGTTGTAATACTGTAGTGCTTTTTTCTTCATGCAATGAAATGTCTTATGTTCCTTGTGCAATCAGATTATATGGATCCTAAAATACTTTTCAACATTGTCCAGTTTTTCTCCAGGAAGCAGTACATTAAATTCAAGACTACCATATTAATTGAATGACATTTCCTACAAATTATAAGGTTTTTGTAGTCTGTCTTCAGTGTGTGAGGTTAATTATGATTTTTAAAAATTGAAATAGGTATAGAAATCATCCTTTGATGTATTTTCATCTTAGGCTAATTTCTTCTTGATGATGATTTAAATACGGACCTGGAAAAGGGAAAACAACCTGATTTTTAAAAACAGAAAAAGGAAATACCTCAGTGCCCAGCAAGTCCATGGAGGAGATCCTCCTGGAGACTATGCTAAAGCATATGGAAAATAAGGAAATGATTAGTGACAGCCAGTATGGCTTCACTAAGGGCAAATCATGTCTCACAAGTTTGGTGGGCTTGTATGACAGGGTTATGGCAGTGGTGGATAGAGGAAGAGCAGCTCTGTCATCTACCTGGACTTGTGGGAAGAATTTATCACTCAAAACTGGAGACTGCAACTGGATGCAACAGTCAGTGGATAAGAAATTGGCTGATTAGTCCCACTCAGAGTTGTGGCCAAGGGTTCGATGTCCAAATGGAGAGCAGTGGCGAGTGACATTCCAGGGGTCACCACTGGGACTGGCGCTGTGTGACATCTTTGGCAGCAGCGTGGACAGTGAGATGAGCTGCACCCTCAGCAAGACCCCGAGCTCTGTGGTGTGGAGTTCCTTCCACTGCAGGGAAGGGATACCATCCAGGGGGACCTTGCCAGCTTGAGAGGCGGGCCCAGGAAAACCTCATGAAGTTCACCAAGGCCAAGTGCAAGGTCCAGCACCTGGGTTGGAACTAAATGGTCTGTAAGGCCCCTTCCAATGCAAACCATTCTGTGTTTTTATGATTCTCTATACATAACTTCTAAGATATAGAGTAGGAAAAAACTGCCCTGTCAAATTCCTTCTCAGCACACCTACCTCCTGCACCAGTGTGTAGCTAATTCAGGATGACTTCAGAAAGCAAAATGAACCTTTCCCATGGATATTTTCTGACAACTGGCTCATCTTTTCATATTATTGGCAAGAACCACGTTAAGACATTCTGTCACTGATCCTTTTTTCATTGTTGTAATTCCTTTGCTCAGCAGGGTAAAGTACACATTGTCTTGGAAACTCCCTGCTGGTAAGCTGAGAGAAGATGTACTCCCTGTGGCAGGACAGCTGAACGTGGGCTGCTGTGTCCACAATGCAGCCAGTCATGTAGGATGGCTTCAGAGTAGCCCAGGTTAGCCTGGGGATTGGAGAGCAGAATTCAGAACTGAAGATTAGGTGCTCCTTTTCATTTTGTTGTACCTAGTGGCAAGTTAAATAAATACATAATTTAGTTATCCTGATTCATTTCCCATTCTAGAAATTTGGTAAAACATTCATTGTACCTGGTACATCATCTGACAGAAGCAGTGCAGACACAGACACAAAACAAAGGAAGCAACATATTCTAAATCCAAAAGGAATTTGAATGTTCTTAGTTACATGCAGAGTAGGGAACACTGGAAACAAGCAAAGTAAACTTTAGGAAACAAAAATTGTGATTAAGGTGGTATTTTGATCTTTAGAAGGATCCCTTTCCTTTGCAGTATGTATTTCTCTTAGAGCACATTGGCAGCTTTTGCTGTATGCAGGTGTTCCTGCAATCACTGGTGCAAGATGCACTGAGAAAACACCAGAAGCTGCCTGAGAGAAGCATTGCACAGCATGGGCAGTGATCAAGAAGACACTTTACATGAGTGGGAAAAACTAAACTGTGATCATGGGTCCATGCAAGTCTGAGATCTCGCAGATCTTACCTGGACCAAAGACTCACCCACAATAAAATTTTCAGACATCTATCTTCTGCTCTTACTGTAGCCTGTGTTTTTGGAAAAAAGTTTTACAGTTTGATTAGGTGTAATAAGTTTCTAAAACTCATATTCACATGATCTTCTCAAATTGAGGAAAATTACTTTATTAACTGTTATTTCTGATCAATGTCATAATTTCTAAATAAAAATTTTATTTTAAAATTGTTTTTCAATGCTATAACAGCAGCAAAGAAGCATAAGAAAAGTGATGTCCTGTATTACATTCATGTTAGGATGCTTAAATCTTCATTAATTTTTCAATATGTTTTAGACCTTTTGCTTCTTCCACTGTTACTTTCTAGCAGTTCTTGACTGGATTTGGGACCAAGCACTAAAATGTAGGGGTAGAAATGCAGGACAAAATTAAGCTCTCTACATTGACAATCTTTTTTTGAAATAAATAGAACTGAACACTCTCTTTACACTGGTTTCATCTCTTTTAGGCTGTAAATTGGTCTGAAGAGGGTTTGGAGTGGCAGAGCTTGATTTACCAAGAGAGTTCTCTGCCAAGGATGGTGCCCATAGCAGAAGGCTGAAGCTATTTGGAAGCTTTAGGGGCTCCTAGCTTAAATTTCTGCCTTTTTTCTTTTTATTCCTTAAGCTTATTTTTAGTTACATATTATTTTTTTATTGCAATTTGCTTGCACTACTGCTCTGGATGAGTTTGAAACAAGTAATTGGTATGTCTACAGCAGCATGCCTGCACTAATGAGCCAGTCTCAATATTGCAGGATGGGTTTGCCTGGGCCTGGCACAAGCTGGGACACCAGTGAGGGTTTTGGTTTGTCGTTGCCTTCTGCCAAGTCAAGCTGGAACCTGATGGAGCTCACTTCTACTTGGTGAAGAGCCTGTATACAAAGGTAGGCCCTTCTCTGCAGTATGCAGCAGGCCTTAGTTTTCTGCAGGGCTGGTTCGGTGATGGTAATACTGTCAGCCTTGTGGAGTAGCTCCCAATGTGTTAAACCTGGCCATGTTTGCTCTCCCCTCTCATGCTTTCTGCATGTGTCACTCATTATTTCTGCACATTTAAGGAAGTTCAGGCATCTCTTCCCAAGTATATAAATTAGAATGTTGGAGGAGACAAGGGGTAAAACTGAAAGCCAAATGGATTTTGTAAAAGGGAAGTCATCTCAGTTTTCTCATACATGTTGTCTTCCTACTACCTCCTGGGAGCAGGTTCAAGTACACCTTAACCCTAGAAGTGGCT
>VYZP01050415.1:24420-52286 GCA_013400635.1 Hypocryptadius cinnamomeus
TATCTTTTGGGTTACTTAAAAATGCAGTGCTGCTGTCCTTTCATTATTGTGAGCATATTGCAATATGACTATTTATCTGAAATTCTGAAATTTATCTGAAATTCTTGTTTTAAATTCTGCATCATCCTGGCCACTCTGATAGTCTTGTGTCTCAGAAGTTGCTGTCATTGTTCAAAATTTCTAGTCACAAGGAGTTTAAGTCATTTTTGTGTTAAGAAAGTTTGGTTCCTTTTGTGGTTTTTAATGTCTTTAAGTAGATATGAATGGGATTACAACATTGTAATGTTGGAGAAGGAACCTGGAATGAAGCCAGCATGGGGAATGTTTGCATGTGTTTCTGTGCACTGTGTAGTGAATGAAAAGTTTAATTACCCACTCTACTCCCTTGGTTTTTTCTCTTTCCATGTGTGGCCTTGAGTTTGTTAATCAGCAGAGCCCACAAGCAAGCCAGATGATGCATTGTTACAGCACCTCCACAGCTGCTGCTTTCCACAGCACAGCCATTACCTGCACTGGCCAAGCCTGTGCCTTCCTATTAGACTACAGTGTGTACTAATTGATCTAAATTTAGCTGGTCACACAAAGGTGATTTTCATTCTTACCCTAAAGGGTTTTCAAAGTCATGTTGTATTTAAATTGTAATGTGAAGCCTTGTGGGTTTGTTCTAAATTCTTTACTCTTTATCTCTGGTTTCCTCATCCTCCAGAAAGAACCAATATGTCATTCATGTCAGCTGGCAAAAAAGATGGGTGTTCTGAAGGCAAGGGTAAACTTACTGACTCATATTTTCTGGGAGAAATATTTATTTCACTTTATGTCTCATGTTTGGCTTAAAAAATAAAATTTTAGGATGAGACTTCATAGGTGTCTCTCAGTTTTTACCAGTCCACAACAGATCTCTCAAGTTTCTACACAGCATCTTTAACCACAAAGGTTCATCCTAATAATTCTCTTTCTTAACATTCATGGAGTTCAGAAAACTTGTAGATTTAACTTGGGATCCCTAGAGCAGTATGGATGTATTTGGCTATTACTGATATATACAGTACTATTTTCAGCTATTTCATTGGAGTTTTTACCAGGCAGTTCTTTATAGTGGCCACAACACCTCTGAGTACAGTACTTTCTGTGGTAAAGGAAAGTTAGGACACAAAGTCTTTCCATGCAATCCTCAACACAATGGAAATGTGCCTTTTCCCCTCTACTGCTGCCTTTCCCAGAAGTGCTGTTTCTGTCAGGCAGCCTTGCAGAGTTGTGGGTTTTTTTCTTTTTAAACATGTCATCTCATCTTACCACCTTCATTGTGGCTGTTTTTTATGAGAGAATTGATTTCTTATTCAGTGATGGCTTCTCAGTAGCCTAGTACTCTGACTGTACTTTTGTTCTAATCCTCAGTCCATTTCCCTGCACCCTCCTTTCTCTGATGGCATCACAGCTTCAAAAAAACTAAATTCCCCTAAAAAACTAGTCCAGTATTTATGTAGCCGCTTCTGCAATTCTAATTGCTCTAGGAGATCCCGTTTATTTTAGTTACACTTGTAACCATAAATATGTCTCAACTGCTTTTAGAAGGAACA
The DNA here is from genome assembly GCA_013400635.1 of Hypocryptadius cinnamomeus. NCBI lineage: Eukaryota > Metazoa > Chordata > Aves > Passeriformes > Zosteropidae > Hypocryptadius > Hypocryptadius cinnamomeus. The sequence goes on from VYZP01050415.1 coordinate 25,998, forward strand.
AAAGATTAGATAGATCTTCATAAAGGGTGTGGGTGTGTTCTTGGAAAAATCATCAGAGTTTGGAAAACATATTTCTTTTTGGAAGATCCGAAAGTCAGGTCTGATCACATTTGAATTCTTCAAATTCTGTTTTCTTGTTCTATTTCCCTTAGGAAATAAGAGGTTGTAAGATTAGAGATGTTTAATGTCTGAGCTATTAACAGCCAAGTCTTCATTATTCAGAAATGGAGTAAGTAGGTTAAAATGTTTTAAATTTTTTTAGCATTATTTTTATTGCTGCTATTCCTTTTCGTAGCATATCAGTGAATTGCAGTTGCACTGTTCTCATAGAGCAAATAAGATTCTTAAAAACTAAAATCTGCTCTAGAAATACTGTCTATAAAATTAAACTATTGCATACACTAAAGTAGCTACAGGTGACACTATGCCTTTGCTGTCTTCAGTAGCTCTCTGGCTTTTAATTTTAGCCAGATAGTTTTTAAAAATCTCTCAGATGCTGTCTGTGAAGCAATAAAAAAAATTCACAAGGTATTTGGAAGTTTTTCTCCCTTTTTAGAATTTCTCTCTCTTCATAGGAGACCTGATACAGTAAGCTTGAAAATAATTTGCCTTCTAAACAAAGGAGTTTTGTAACAAACCATGCACTGAGGTTTGTTAGGCTACAGCTGTTTTTGTAGTAGCCTTTACAAAGAAAAGTGGAACTTGCAGTGACTGCCAGATGTTTCTTGCTGTCTTCCTCAGTACTCATCTGAAATCAGACATGTCTTAAGTTGCTTTCCAATTGTCTTTTCAAACGTTTACAAAAAGTTGGCAAAATTAAATTTAAGAATGCCACTAATGCATGTCAAGTCATTTACATGAATAAATATGGGGGTGAATAGGGTCTTTTTTTTGGAAACTAGTCTCCCTGTTGAAGCCACCCGGTAAGTGATCCTTTGTTGGATTGTTCTTTATTGCTGTTTGTTTACCTTACATATGAATTTCAATGTTGCATGAAACAGATAAGCTCTTTTAAATTAAAGTCTCAAAATGTTTGACTTCATCCTTGTGTAGACAGTGGGAATTTGGAGGTGTTGGACTAAATTGAGTACAGTTATTCATCACCATTAATAAGTCTTGGAACACACCTGCCGTACAGTAAATTCCAATATCATATTTAAAATCTTAGTTTTGTTTTTCTTTTTTTAAAAATATTTTTAATTCTCTTTATTTGTTTTATTTTTTTAAGTATTTTTTGGTTAAGAACCTTTTACCAGCTTTACTGTGCTGTGTGTTGATCCTGTGCAAATATGTGTGCATGCTTTCATAGAAATTAAGTGTATCATGTAGCTGCATACTGTAAAAAGTAATTATGAATGATTAAGAAAGCTTTTAGCATTAGCTTATTAGCTACTGTTCATTCAGCTCCCTTTACATTCCTGTTAACACTAACTGAAGAATGTCAAAAAAGCTCTTTTCTTCGTTCCACTGTTTTGTGCCAACACTTAATTTGCCCCTCCAAATAATAATTACAGATAATGTTATATAAATATAAATAATAATTATCTGCAGTCTCTCTTTTATTTTTTTTTTAAGATTGCAACAAATGAGTGAAAGATTAGAAATATTTTTGCCTGTGGGTTTTGGGGGGTTTTTTGGTGACTGTAAGATGCAAAACAGTGTAAGGAATAATTCACTTTAGAGTTTATGAAGAAACAAACATGAGGCTGAATGAAGCAAGCAGCTGAAGGAGTTTCTCCAGAGGTACAGCAGAGGACAACACAACGGCTTTTTCTGGATCTCAGTCACATTACAGACCCAATTACTTCAGTTCTGTTCAGTAAGGAAAGCTATTTCTTTCCTGATTCTAAAAATGCTTTCTTTGGCATTGCTTCTTTAAGGTAGAGAAATACTTTAAATTAGCTAAATAATAAATTAGAATGTTAGAAATCCTGGTACTTGTGTCAGTTACAGCCGTTTCCCCCTGTACTGGGTTTGCTTGTGAATTTGACATCTCTCTTGAGAGAGGCAGATTTCTGAAATTTATTTTCTGAAATCATTGAGGAATATACAAATTTTCAGCAGTTGATAGGAATTTCTGTTGCTGGTAGGATTCAGAAATGTAAGAATGGACTATAATCAGAGGAATATAAGGCTTAAAGGCAAGGGTAGCATCCGCAAAGAACCCTGATGCTCAGGAAGGGAAGAGTAGGAGCTCTCCCTGGGGGTGCCAGCAGCCTCCAGGATTGCAGGAAGGGCAGACAATGGCCTTCTTCCCCTGCTCCACTGCTCTGCCAGTCAGAGAGACTGTTCTAGTGCTCAGCCACCCTCTGGTGAAAAACCTTTTCCTGGTATCCAACCCAGACCTTCCCCAACACAGCTCCATGCTGTTTCCTCGTGTTCTGTCACTGGTCACAAGGGTGAAGAGATCAGTGCCTGCCCCTTGGCTTCCCCTTGGGAGGATGTTGGAGACCACAATGATGTCTCCCCTCAGTCTCTCCTCCAGGCTGAACAGACCAAGTGACCTCAGCCACTCCTCATACAGCTTCCCCTCCAGACCCTTCACCATGCTTGTGGCCCTCCTCTGCACACCCTCAATGTCTTTTTATATTGTGGCACCCAGAGCTGCCCCCAGCACTCAGGGTGAGGCCATCCCAGTGCAGAGCAGAGCAGGACAATGCCCTCCCTTGCCCAGCTGGCCGTGCTGTGCCTGATGCCCCCCAGGACAGGGTTGGCCCTCCTGGCTGCCAGGGCACTGCTGGCTCAGGTTCAGCTTGCCATGGACCAGGAGCCCCAGGTCCCTTTCCATGGCACAGCTCTCCAGCCTCTCATTGCCCAGCTTACTCTGCCACGTAAGTTCAGACAGAGATAATATCGTGTCATCATGTTATGTCTGCTCTGAAGTTCCTGGCTTTGCAGGGTATTTTCTTATTCCTTAAGATTGTTTTGATAGAGAGAGTATCATTCTTCAAGGCTAGCAGTGCTGTTTTCTCAGGATGTTATTTCACATTTTAAGGGAAACAGTTTGCTAGAACATTTAATAATTTGCTAGTTCATCTAAGTAACTTATATTGAGAACTGAATGTGAATTTTTTTTTAAATTTATGCTAGTGCCTAATCTACTATTTCTTTATGTTAGAGTGCATATATTAATGTAATTCAGAAAGAGGCTCTTGCATGTGTTTCTCTTCATTCTTGCAGCACTTTCTTGATGCTGATTTGCATCTTCATATCTGTGATGGGGAGCAGCTGTAGTGTCAGTATCAGCATGGCTGGGTAAATCCTGAAAGTTTATTGTGTTCTCATACCCTCTTTGGGAACCATACTTCTCTTGAAGCATGTGCTAACAGTAACTGTGAAATATTGCAACAGATACATAGTGATTGTTCTTCAACTTAGCGCCAAAGAACTGGTTTGTCCAGTTTTTGGTCAAAACATCTGGGTTTAAGTGCAGGGAGATTCAGTAGCTATACATGAACAATTTGTGTACAGGAATGGAACAGTGTAAATCCAGATTACAGTTTTAAAGAAGTTAACCCCAGCTTTGGAAGCATCTATCATAAATTACTTGAGCTTCAGAGAAAAATAACATCTTGCTAATATGTGCTGTGGAATGCATTCATAGTCTTCTGGAGTATTTTCAAGAGGTTAGTATGGCAAAATATGTTTATTTCCTTAATATAATATTAGAAATACTAATTAAGTTTAATTCTGATTTGTATAAATTTTAAAATTCTTATTTAAATGTATGAAATCCACTGACATAAAACTTCCCATTACTATTTTAGCAATGTATGTAGTCCTCATGGAATGCATCTTTTGAAAATTAAATTATTCCTTAAGCTTTAGGCTTCTGTTTAACCAGGATAAATGAGGCCTTTCATAATCTCATGTAGCCACCTGTTTCAAGAGAACACCAGGGATTGTCTATCCTTGAAATCCAGTAAAATGCTGTAAATCCATTGTGTGTTTTTTGACCATCTCTCTTCTCATGCTCCTTCACTGCAGTAGATTCCTGAGAATGACAGCTGTTCTTTATCTTGCAAAGGGAACAAGCCACACTTAGAATTTAGATGGTTCTTTATTTCCCACTTCACACAAATCAATTATATAAATAGTCAGTGATTTCATATTTTAAAAGAATTGGAAATCAGTAAAGTGAAAAATCCGTAGTGTAAAAATGAGTATTGCAGAAATATAGTAGACAATTAAAAATTGGAGGGACTTGGAACTTGTCATACCATTCCCAGACAGCAATTTTCTGCTGCCAATGTTTTGGTTGATTAGCTGTGAATATAAATGCAAAAATTATGTGCAAATCATGTATGAATATGCATAATAAACTCATGTTAGTCAAGGTACAAAGGTATGTGTAGCAAACCAGATCATCCAAATTACATGCTAAGACCCTGTTCATCTACATTTTGATATTCTAGCATCTCTTTGTAGTCTATATTTTTTTTAAAAAAGGGAATTAGGAATGTTTGCTATAACAATCTGTCATGATAATAACATATAATCACTACAAATTAGTTACCCTGAATCCAAAAGTCAGGATACATATTTTGAAAACTGAAACATAAAACACCATTAAAAGTACTATATGTGGAATATGAGTGAAGCCAAAATGTAACTTGTCAACTTAATAGGCAAATAGAATACTGGAGTGTTTGAACTTACGGTCAGAATAAATAGATGATCATTGTGCATTTGACGAACTACCTCTCTCTCAAGAGGTATATTTAAGAAATTACTTGGAGATTAGGAGAAAATATTGTGAAATATGAAATGAAAATAAATTTGTACTCTAAATAAATGTATTTTTTAAAGTTATTAATTTAAATTATATTTATGCAACATGTCTTCAAAATTGCATTATTTATTACTCTATTAATTTAGGAATGAGTAAAGAATTATGTCAGAGCTTCACAAGGCATGTGATTAATTTCAGTGGTATGTGTGCCAAATATAAAATTTTCATAATGCTGAAGACTTTTAGTGGCATCTTATGGTAGTCATAAAATTTTTGGAATAAGAAAAAATTTCTGTCATAGGCTATTCTTGTGTATAAAATGTGCCATTGGGGTATCATCCTTCTGCTTGTATTTAAGAGGATCTCAAAACTTTAAAGCCAAACTGGTATTCCTGTATTGTAGTGTTTTTATTATCCCTGAAATAAATATTTACTGTCTATAAACCTAGGTAATGATGTTATATAAAATAACCAGTATTATGAAATATATACATTTATATAAACTTTTCAGCTGTGTCTTCCTGAAGGATTAACCTGGCCTAATGGTATCTGAGTTGATGAGGGATTGAGTAGCATCATGGAGTGGGTTTGGTTACAAGTGATAGCTTCTACTAACCCAACATTTTATGTAGAATGCTGTGGCTGTAGAAAATGTGGCTGTCAAGTTTTTCAGCATGGATTAAGGTAATTATCAAACTGTAATTCAGATTAAGTCTTTAATGAGGATAAATCTAAAGCAACTGTGTTAGAGTTGTGTTTGATTCGTGTTGCAGTTGTGACCAGAAATAGGATATTACACCTGTTCAGCAAGTTGGTCAGTATGAGGGAACTTGCATGTAATTTTGGTGTGTGTGGTTTATGCCTGTATGTATCTTACAGTCAGTGCCTCCATCTTGCTGCAATCAAATGAGCTCCTCTCACCACATTTTCCCAAATGATTGGAACCCATTGGTACCTAGTGCCAGTTAATGATGAGACAAATTTCTGTGGCTCCTCTTTGGTTGATGGCATTTTTCTGTGTGCAAGGGTTAATTTCTACTTTATTAATAAATCATCTTTTTAAAAACCTGTCTCTGAGAAAGTAATTAATTGTCTTATCTCCTGAGTGCATCTCTTAGCTAATTTTTTTCAATATCTGAGAAGTTTTATAAAGAAAAAAATGTCAACTGTTTGGAGTTAAGAGTATTTTGAACATAGAGCAGAGTGGTACAGTCACCAGTGGAAAGGTAATTTTTGAAGAATTAAACAGACTATGTAATACATGGACATACTTCTTGCTCTCAGCCTTTCCTCAGTTTAATTCACTGTTTCCATTTGTTCGGTAAGTGGAGCTGCTAAAAGATGAAGGTTTCTCAGATATTTCTACATCTTACGCTTGATTTTTATGATCACGGTGCTCAGTTGTCTTGGAGGCAGTAAACCCCTGCAGCCTTCAGAATGTGAGGGGCAGATTTGGGTGTGCAGATTAATTTTTCCAGTCTTCTGAGGAAAATAATAAACTGTGCAACTAATACTGGTGGCAGAAATCCAAACTTACCAGCAGTCACATAGGACATGAAGGAAAGGTTTCTACTTTTTTTGTCTTTGATTTAATCAGTGACTAAAACACTGCCACCTACCCAGAATTGGTCTCTGCGGTATATTTTTGAAAATTCAGATTTATTATTTTTTTTTAATCATTAATATCAAGATTTTCTGCTTAAGCCTGTGCAGCTTTATGGAAAAATTGTGTGTTCTTTAGAAAGTGAAAAATGCGCAGAGTGCAGATTTATCAGAAGTTCATGCCTGTGTATTACATAGCTACTCCCACTTTCTGCTTGATATTTATTTTGTCCAAATGCAGTCACAAATATAAATAGTTGTAAAAACTTCAGTGTTGCATCGGAGAAGTTTTGTCACCTGTATTGAGTGAACATTACTGTGCATTTTCTGTGGCTCCCTGCGGCACAGCATGTGAAATGGGGGAGCCCTGAGAGAGAAAAGTGTACGATGGTGCATGGCTTCTTCCCTTCTGAGTGTTTAAAGCTGCAGTGAAATTATAGAATTTTTTTTTTTAAAGCATGGAGGGGATATGGTTCTTTTTTCACTACTTCATAAATACTTCACTGTTTTTATAGATACTTCCTTAAAGTATTAAATTTCCTATAAGTTTTTGTAAAGCTTCCTGACAGCAGCAGGTGACATGGAATTACACAAAGTTCTCATTTGTAGAAACCTTGGCTTGTACAGTGGTGATAACAGGGAAAGGGTACAGTTAATTTTCTCATACACCTTTGGCTGTCTTGTTTTTGAAGGTTAATTTCTTTCTTATGGGACCATTTATAGTATTTTCAAACCTGTCAGCACCTTGTAGTAAATACAATTTTTCAAATTATGTTGCCACTAAGAATTTTTGTATTTGCACGTAGCATTTACATCAATCCAGAGACTATAAAGAGAGAAAATTTGGGCGATAGTTAGCTTTTTCATTAGAAAAATGACCATCATTTGCAAATCCAATAGAGTCCCTTTGCAGGTCCCTTTGTGCCACTGAAAGACTGAAAGACTTTATTTTGCAAAGCTGTAAAGCTTGCATTTTTAACACAGAAAAGCTGCAGAGTAATGAAGAGTCTCTAAGCAACATGGTGAAAATTATATTTAAGTTACTTCACTGTAGGAACCCTAATAAGAGAAATATTTCAAAAGCATATATTTTTGTATTATGATATAGGTATTCATTTCCAAATCTAACTTTAGGCTGAAAATATGTATGTAAGTATTTATCTGTATGTATACATATGTAAACAAATGTTTCTTGCGTTAAGGATTATTTTTGGACCAAGGCTAAACACCTGAAATGCTTCTCGGTGTGTACTCTTTCCTTCTCATCTCTGCACTCATGTCAGTTCTACATACAGCTGAGCTCTCATTTGAGTACTGGAGTGGATTTTTGGAGTTTTCTGCCCTTGGAAGATCTATACATTTGTAACAAGTAACACTCAGACATCAGTGGTGGCAAAACTTCCACCATGTCTGCCCCACTGGGAAGCCTTGAGCTCGTCCTGCCTTTCCAAATAGTACATGACCAAACCATCCTGTTCCAATGTCATTTTGCAGGTAGGACTAAGTTACCTGAAAGTGACTTGATGATAAGAACAAAGGCAACCACAGAAAGTTTTCTCACTGAGACTGGAATATTTGCCACGTTTCCTCCAAGTATCACTTATGTCATCTTGGAGTGTAGTGCCAGAGCTGTAACCATTACCCTTGTTCTGGGGAATTGGTCCTGACTTAGATCATCAGAATTTACTCCAGACTTTGCCATCAACTTTGAGGGTTGGGGGTTTTTTAGTGTCAAATGCTGATGGATTTTAAAACCATAATTTAAAATTGACAAGCAGAAAAATTCTGTTTACATCATTGATTTTAATGTGTGTTAGGAAGCCATGCCAAACATCCAGTGTCTCTCTTGGTAAAGTATTTAGAGCACATTTTTTCTGCAGTCTGCTTGCAAAGATTTTATTTTAAACTCAAAGTTTCTTTGAGTTGACCTGAAGAGCAAATAATCCAGTGCATGTGTATTGAGGTGATTTATATACCTTAGTGCTTATTAAGATTCTTGAATTTTGTGCGTTTTAATGTGTTGGAATATTCAGTCAAAGTGTGTCAAGCTGCATTTGACTAGAATTCAGTTAAGAAGTGTAAAGCTATTTTGAAAGAGGTTTTTATTAGTTAAACAAAATTATCAGAAATGTGCTTGGTACATATAAATATTTAGACTTATATTTTTCCAACTATTCATATATTTATATAAACATGTGTGGGAGATGTAAGTNATTTATATAAACATGTGTGGGAGATGTAAGTTTGATCCCTTCAGGCAGAGGAAGGACTGAATCCAGTTTTCCCATTCTTGTGTGAGCACACTCGTGTGTGTGTGTATAGCTACACAAATATAAATCAACACAAGTCAAACTTTTACATATAAAAGCTAGTTCTGCTCTCCACAGTCATAGCACAAATACTGTTCTTAAAAGCAGAATGACTTTTCTGAAAATTGCAAGTATGTTCTTAAATTGAATTTTAAATGGATTGTTTCAGAAACTGATCTCTGGCATGGTTTTTGTTCCTGAACAATTTAATTGAGGGTATGATACAGTTTCTTCATTCTTTGCACGTAATGAGATCTCATTGTGTATTTTTACTGAATTCAACAGGCTACCTAATGGAATGTTTTTTTTCTGCCTCCACTCTCCTCTGTAATGCTGCTGGCCATCCCAGTGCTACAGGAAATCACCCTGCTGCCTGATGGAGGGAATGACATGAGTGCGAAGCAGCAAATATTTTCACTAAGGGTTGCTTGTACTTGTTTGGGAAATAATGGCAGTGTTTCCACTTAGTCAAGCCAGTAGTATGGCAGGTAAAATTCTAGATGGATAAAAGTGAAGCAGTACATGTTGAGGAAGGGTCCTGACCTGTGATGGGTTCTGACCTGATTGTTACCATTCAGGAATAGCACTTCGGGGTTTACAGATAATAAACCTGTAGTAATGCCAGCTTAATTACTTGTGGAAGTCAAGAAAAGTCCTAGAAATATGGCTGTGTTATTAGAAAAGGGATAGAGAAGAAAACAGTGCATTGTAGTGCTGCCATTCTAATCCAAGATGAATGCTGAGTGCAGTTCTAGATTGTCACCTCTCCCCCTGCTAACACAGTGATGCAGCAGAACAGAAAGTGCAGAGAGGTGCAGCAAAAATGATCAGTGGAAAAACTTTTGTCTGAATAAAAAGCAAAGACTCTTTGCATTGTAGGGGAGGGCAGTTCTATGATGTGCATAAAATCATGGACAGCACAGAGCACACAAGGAGGGCACACAGTGGACACCCACTGCATGTGGTGAAGAGCAGGTTCAAAATCAAGAGAAGAAACGTATTCTGCCAGAATAGAAACTTGTTCACAGAAGAAACTTATTCACACAGAGCTGTGAAACTGCTTGCCTCAGACTTATGTGGATGTAGCCGCATTTCTCTTCACAGAGAAAAGCAATGCACAGTTTTTCCCAATGATTTTCTGAAAAAGACAGAAAGAAGCTTCAGAGAAGAGAAAAACAATTCTTATCCCTATTCTCTACTCTTGTTATTTTGCACGTGTGAAATGTGTTAAGATATTATTTACTTGAAGTAATTTATTAATTAGATTCTACTAAATATTGTTTTGTTTCTTTAACTAATCAGTCAAAACTGTCTTAACTGTCAGAAGACAGTCACGAGTTTTCTTTAGTATCTTTTAGTATTCTTTACTATAGTATAGATATTATTTTATACTATAGTATAGATATTATTATATATTATTTAGTATTCTATACTATAGTATAGATATAGTATAGTATAATATAATACAATGTAGTTTTAATAAAGCAATTGTTCAGCATTCTAAGCATTAGAGTCAGATACCAATCATTCCCATGACAGGAGCACCCTACTTTTACTATATGTGGATGCCAAAATTTTCATGAATTCAAGAAGTAAGCAGACAAATTCACAGAAAATTAAGCTCTTAGGTATGAAGACAACACAAGTAATTTAGGAATTCCAGAAGCCAGAAAACTCCAAGCAGAGAATTTTAGTAGAAGCATGAGCATATGCCTTCTTTTTTCTTAAGCTCTTTCTCATGTTTCTGCTTCAGATGGTAGCATGGTTCTGTGTATATTATTGCATGTCAAGTGTATGAATTCAACTGAGAGGAAAAATATGAAAATAACATAAAGGTCTATGCAGCTTATCAGTGGAGAGTTGAAAGTATGGCATTTCATTCAGGAGTAGTAACAAAATTAATAGTATACCCTAAAATCTAAGTATAAAATACTGAATGCTAAATGACTAGGTTTCAGACTTCACAATATATTTTGCTTAAATATTGCACTAGATCTAAATAATATATAGGAACAGATTTTTAGGTGGGCTGACAGAGAGTAAATGGTTTCCAAGAGATGATTGTAGGCTGTCAGAGCAGAAATCCATGAACCCAGAATGAACTTCAGAGAGCACAAGAGTTGTTCCAGTCTGTAGAATCAAACCTTTCTTTTTAGGAGAATTCATGCATGAGCATTCACAGCTTTTTTTTGGAAGAGCTTTTAGAAGTAGGATTTCTAAAAGATCAGAATCTCTCACACCTGTTCTACATCCCCTGCCAGTTCAGTGTTGAGATGCTGAGCTCGCACAACTCAGATGTGTTAGTTATGTGTTCAACATCTTAAAAAATGCAACAGTGTTTGTGTTAACTCACGAATTCCTAAAAGTTGTGGGGGGTTTTTTGTTCAGTGGAGGTAGGTAGGATTTTTGGGATAAGTATGGAGAGGTGAACAAAGGACAGTTAGTACGAATGCTGGACCAGATCCTGCATAAAAGACAGTGACCATTGTCAAGTATTGAGCAAAAGGTTTTAGCAGGTTCAAAGCAGCCTTCCAGGTCCCAGTATTACGTTAGGCATTTTGCCTTAGTTCTGTAGAATTCTGTCCTCTTGCCACCTGATCTCAAATCATTCTGATGCATATTCCACCGCATATGTTTTTATCTTGTTGAGTGACATCAACTTGACTGTGTCGTTCCTTATCTTGGGAATGTCATCTTTCATGTCACCTAATGATTCTGAGGGCAGGTTTGGATGGGGGAGTGGTGAGCAGGTAACTGGTGACAGCTTTTTAAGAAGCTTTCCTTCTATTGCCACCCAGGTGGCAATAATAATAATTGTATTTTTGGGAACTCACCATTATGTTATGGAAACAATGAATCCTAGTCTTTCATCACCCCAGTCTTGGTTTTCACCTTGAATTTCCTGGTTTTACTGATTTTAAATCAGCAACTAGCAATTTTTTCCTTTCAAATATCATGTTTGATTTGATTAGACATATGTATCATAGTTGCCCACCTGTAGTCAACCAGCAAAATAATATATATCTCTATTTTAGCTCTTTAATCACTACTTGCATCTGAACACGTTTCTTTTTTAATTAGAATTGTGCAATGTCATACATCTGCTTTACATTTAGGGCTGTAAAAATCCAGAAAGTGAAGCTCATTTGCTGCAGTTCATTTTGTAGTCATTTGTTCTTAGAGCAAGGAAAATTTCAGCTACAGCTAGTGGTTTTTTCTTTAAGAACAAGGATAGTGTATCAAGAGAGTGATCAAGAGGAGAAAAAGTAATTATGATTCATAAAATGTATTTTTAAATACTGTTTCATAATTATTTGAGATCTTGTATAGTAATGATATAAAAATTGGTTTTATTGAATAAATATTTAGTCTTCAATGTAATCTATAATATGTTTTTGAGGCTTTTAATTAATCTATGAAAGTAAAGCTGAAATTAATAATTAAACTTTAGTAATGTAAAATTTTGCTAAGGTGTGCTACTGTACATTGAACAGAATAGGCCCATGTGTGTGTCATACATCATACCTGCTTGTCTGGTGACCTGTCTTCAGCTGATTACAGCTGCGGTTCAGGATCTGTAGCTTTTACAGTTATCTTGATAAGACACCCCTCAGTGGTCTGCTGCTTGTCCCCTGTGGCTGATGGCCGTCCCTGGAGCTGTGGTGGCCGAGGGTGACGTAACCTCTCTAATTGTCCTTGCTTTTCACAGAGCAATGTCTCATCGTGGAGACACTGACTGCTGTTGGTGCCAGATTTCTGTGATCCAGGCTGTATTATTTTATTTAGCTAGTCACTACTTTTAAATGACATTAGCTAAAAGTAAATAGTACTGCAATCTGAAATAGTTGTAGCTCCTTCATTGGGAAGCCAGTGAAGGAGCCTGAACTAACTGTTCCAGGCAAGGTTTTATGTGTGTTTTATTTTCTGCATGGAATATTTTGCCAAATTAGAAGCCCCTTGAAGTCATCATTTATGTATAGTCAATTTAATATCTTAAAGAGATTGTAAGTAGTTGTCTCTACATATTGCTTTTGTATTGAATATACTTCAATCTTTATCAAAAAAGGTTTATTGAAATTTATTCCTCCCAACTTCAGCAGCTACTGTGGCGCCAGGCATTGAACAAGGCTTGTGAGCTTGTTGTCCTCTTCTTTCAGTGGTCACTATTCTGAGGAAACATCAAGGACGAGAGGAGAAAACACACAAAACTATGTACAGATAGGGAAGGTTTAAATTTGGCTGTAGGACTGAACTGAAGAAAGGAGAGGGGAAGGATGATTTTCCCTGGAATTGAATGCCAGATGCCATAGTTCCTATGAAACACGGAGCCAAAATCTGTCTGAGCAAATGGAGGCAGCAGCTTCCTACTGCCATCCATTCGTCTTGTAGGGTGCCAGGAGCAAATCTGCATTGCTAAAGCTAAGATTTGCAGTCAGGAAGGTATCATGTAATGGGATTTTGATTTTAATTTTAATTAGCTGAAAATACAGTAAATTACAGGGTTTGATTGTTTTTTTAACCATTGTTTCCATTAAAGAGTGTTAATACATTCTTTGAAATCAAACACTTGACTTCGAAAGCTGAGCATTCCAAAAAAGTTGGAAAATGTTGAAATGAAGATTGTTCAAACTGTTTTAATTTGTCTCTTGCATGTATGCATAACGATAAGATCTTTAATTATGTGATCACATAATTTTTTCACAGGAGGGATGCTGCCCAGAGAATAAATCAGGGGTGTTTATTAAAGGAAGCTGTTGCCTCCAGAACCCTTGCCTTAATTGCTGGAAAGCAGAGTAATTTAAGTAGAGGGCTGCAGGAATCAAAAGCATTCTCTCCAGGGCATTTGAAAGCTCCACAGAAAGACTAGATTTTACTTTCTCATTTTGAAAGAGGTTTTATGTGATTCTGGAAGGTCACTTGTTTGGAAGTGGTCTCTATGTTTCTAGTTGCTGTGGCACACGGGCCAAGGTACCTGGGCTCTGGGCACAGCTGCATTTGGAATGAACACAAGTGTGCTTTGAATGTGTAAAACACTGTATGCATGCAAAGTCCTCTGAAAAATACAGCCTGGAGTGCCCTGCACTGATGTGGCAATGCCAGGATTGCCAGAAGACTTTTCTGGGTTTTAAGCCACCAGGTTCTAATCTGCAAAATGGAGATAGCATCACCCTACTACAGTTCAGTTAATTATATGTTTTGAAACTTTCTTTCTGAATACCATGTAAGGGAATTATATAGAATATAAAATATATCATCATATAATTGTACAATAAATAGTTAAAATGTATTGCATATAAGCATATGCCATACCTTATAATATATAATATGGAATCGCATTCTGGCTAACATCCTATAAGGGAAGCTTTGGGGACACTGCTGGCTGAGGGGAATAAGAAGTATGAGCAATCACTTTGCAGTCTAAACAAATGAGGCAGAAGGCTACAAATACTCAGTGCACTCCATAAAACTGAGCATTCCCTTTGTATTTGCTATCGCTGCACTAGATGAGGCAAGGATCTTGCAGAAGGAAAGCAGCATGTAATCATTTAGTTAAAATTGTGTCTAGGTATATGAGTGCTTCTGTCATTTTAAGAGCTTGACTTTCTGCTGTGTTTGGTGGTGGGTTGCCTGGCCACCCCAAATGTGCTGAGACCTTTTAGATGCAGCTTTGGCAGATTTGTTTTCCCCAAAGCATTTTGGGGAGAGGAAAGAAAAAAATGTTAGAGCCAGATTTCTTGTTTGCTTTATTGTCTTGCCTTTTTGACAACTAATTTTTAATGGAAGAAACTGAAATCCCGAAGACCAGTTGTTCCTTGCTTTTTATTAGGAAGGAGGAGTTTTTAACTTTTGCGGAGTTGGCACTTGAGTATAGTGAGGATGGATGGAAATGTTTCAAGGTGAAGAGAGCCATAATGAATATATTATATCTGTAATGTATTTAATGAGGAAAGAAGAAACATTTTTTCTCCATTAGTCTAATTTTTGAAGACAAACTGTTTGATTATGGTTTTGTTTTCCATAAAACCACTGTAAGTCTAATATAAGGAATGCCACTTAATTTCCCGAACTAAACAAGAAATTAAAAATAAAGTATTCGTTATCTACATCTGAACTTATCCCTATAAATTTTGATCCCCACTCCTAATTATCTCTTCTATGTGTAGCAAATGTAAATATGTTGCTATTTTATATTAATAATGCTCTGCTTCTAAGCCTCAGAATAAAACCCAATCAAGAGAAAACGCTAAAATTATTTTCCACTTCCTCTTGTTTTAAGTCTGTTCTGACACTTTTTTAAAGTTGCATTTGCCATTTCTCAGGAGAATAAATTCATAAATCTCATCTGCTTTGGTGAGGGAATTCATCTCCTATATTCGGATGTCTTCTATATCACACAGTATTATAGCATCACTTACAATAGCTGTTTTACTTTGCAAAATCAGAGGATATTAAGTGAATATTAATTTATCAATTGAAATGGACCAGATACTAGTTTTTAGGCAATTTGCCTAAATTTGCTGGTTTAGAAGATGTCAATACCATGAGTAGTGGGGAGTTACTACATTTTTCAAATAGCAGTATGTAAAATACAGAAACATTGAATGATTGTTTTAAATAGAAAAGGCTCTTTTGTCATTCTCATGCATGTTTTAGATGAGACATTTTTCTCCTGAATTGGAAGGAAATGAGATAGTAGCCTATCTGTTCATAATGTTACTCACTTTTCCTGGTTACATGCATTTTTAAATGACTAAACTATCTACTTCAAGAAAAAAAAAAAAGAACTAACTTCAGAAAAGCAGCAGTCTGGTTTGCTATTTATCTACTTTAATAGGCAGTATTTCACGTGAAAGAATCAGTCTGGCTTCTTGTGAACTAACAGTGACAGGATGCAGGCACATGATTATGTGCCTCCCAGGTATAATTCTGATAACCATTGAAGGAGTGCTGCAGCCAAGTCTTGTTGGTTTATCCGTCTATAAATTTATTCTCCTTCTTAGACTGTATTTGAAGCATTTTAGTAAGAAGTTCAAGCTTGGCAGTGAAGAAATAATACCAACGTAGATCTGTTTCATAGTTTAACTTCAGTGTGAGTAACAAGACATTTAAACAGATTGTGAAAGTAATTTTTTCTTAATACAGTTTACTTACAGTTCCTTACATTTTAAGCTGAAATGACCGTAACTGATCTTTTGTGCCTACAAATGAAGACTGTTTTAATAATAATCTGCTCATATATGACAGAAACATACATATTGTCATGTAATCCTTTGTCCAAAGACTTGCAATATGTTCTCCAGGCTAAGAAAGTAGAGTTATTACCTTTTCATAGTAACTGGGCAAATGTTATGTGAGATTCCCTATCTAAGTGATATCTGTGATTTTTCTTTTCACATTCATCCTGCTGAGTCTTTAATGGGTGTAACTGAAAGAACATTTTAGCTTGGATCAGGAGCACTTAAGCCATTCTGAATTCAATCTCATTATTGTTCCCACTTGTTTCCCCATGATTCCCACAGCTGGAGCATGGGGTGCCATTGGTTACAGGAAGAGGCAGTGGGAGGCTGGCTGGGGAGCACACAGTGTGTGCCTACAGGAAAGGGCTGGCTCCGTGGGACCCCGAGAGCAGCTGGGTGCCTTCTCTGAAAGGCACCCAGCTGAAAGGTGCTCAGCCTGGGGCCACAGGATCTTCAGTGCCATAATAATCATAAATGAGACATACAGCAATGCTGGCATCCACACTGGAGTGATCCAGTTGGAATTCTGTTGCTCCACTGTGGCTCCAACTCTGGAGCTGCCCGCTGCCTTCTCTTGTGCCGCCTTATATTGGGTGAGAGGTGCTGGGAGCCCAGGAGCTGTCAGGTGCTCCTTGTGTGCCAGCATTACATCCAAGCTGCTCACAAGGCAGTGCCATCCCCACGGGGCAAGAAGCAATAATAATGTGACCCCATGCCATCAGTTAGCAGTATGTTGATCAGTATTTTGTTTTTGTCTCTCCACAGTCACCAATTATAACAATGTGGTAGAAGCAAACTCAGACTCAGATGATGAAGATAAATTGCATATAGTGGAAGAGGAAAGTGTAACGGATGCAGCAGACTGTGATGCTAGTGTGCCAGAAGATGACTTGCCAACGGACCATATAGTGTTACCAGAGAACAGTGAAAGAGAAGCGAGTACAAACACTTGTTGGGAAGATGAAGGTATGTTCATTTCTACTGATGATACTATGTAAAGAAAGTTTTCTACAATGAAAGTTCAACAGAACTTTTTTGGTCCCTTTATTACTGAAATAACATGTAATATTCACAATCAAAAACGAGGTTATATAACGTATTTGTTATACCATACTTGATACTCTTCATTTATTATTTGAAGCAGATTCAGAGGTGCATTAATTCTGTTGGCATTGTTTAGCAGGAGCTTCCAGACTGTAGATGCAGTATTCCAAAGGCTGATTAAAGACTAGTTACTTGATCTTGGTTTTTTCAAGTCTTTGTCTGGCAGGTTTCTGCCAGAGCTCCTTGTAAGGTTCAGGATTGGCTCAGCTTGGGGAGTAACCAGTAAACAAAAAACATGAAAAAAAAAAATCAGATGTTAATTTCTCTCTTATTCGCAGAAAAAATAAATTTTAGATTATTAGTTTTAGAATTGGCTATGTAAGTCATAATGAATCATTATTTTGAAAATATTGGAAGGAGGTAAGTGTTGCACATATTATGCAGAAGGTTTAGAAGCTGAAAATTTTAAACAGACAGGAAATGGGCTTTTTTTTACTGTGGAATCAGATACTGAGTTTCATAATATCACATAGCATGCTTACTTTTGATCCAAATTGGGATAAATGCATAAATTAGTGGAATTTACTGTGGAATTTGGCCTTAATGCCCTGAAAGATACAGAATGCTTTTCAGCATATCTGAACTCCAGCCACAATTCCTAGCATCCCCCTTTTAACACTGGTGGTTTAATACACGGTGCATGACCTCACATCTAAATAAACGAAAAGCAGTCATATGGCCCCCAACTGCAGTCCAGCTGAGAGAGAGCAGCTGAGAGCTCAAAGAATAGCATCAGCTCAGCCTGTTTTTACATAGCTGCTAATGCCAAGGTATGCTGTGCTGGGAAGTTAGTATTTTGGAGCTAAATTATTAGGTAGGTAATTTTCTTAGTTCTCCTGTAGTATCTTTGCTCTCCTGCAGGCTTCAGAAATTGTGGTTACATTAAAGTGTGCTCTGGGTAGGCTTGAACCCTTCAAGTATAGGTGTAGGAAATCTGAAAAGCAGAAGGAAGAAGAACACTGGCTCCCAGACATTTGGGATCAAGACCTCTTGGACTGGATATTTTCTGGGTATGGACCCATCACACAGCATCTTGGGCAACTTTTTGAGGGTTTTCAGGGTTCTAGACATGTGATGCCGTCTTTTTTGACTCCTTATGTGAAATATACTATTTTTAACCTTTAAAAATTTGTTTGCTAAAATTCTAAGTTCTCTTTAATGTTAAATTTGTCTGTGGTTGAAGATTAGCAATGTAAGCAATGTTTCTCTGCTTTGGAGTTTGCTAGTGAAGACAAAATTTCTTTGGTAGCCAGACAAAAGATTAATCAGTTGCCATACAAGCTTGCTCAACAACCACAAATTTACTCTGTAAAAATTATGTATTCTGAAGCCTCTTTTTTAGCAGTCTGGAAGATTTTTAAAATTTGATAATAAGGGTTTTTTTAAATAAATAGTTGAAATTTCTGGCAATGGCTGTATGAGAAAAGTGAGGCTACATTAGGTTTTATGGAGCTTTGATTTGCTAGGGTAGAATACTGTTTACTCTTTTGATAGCTTTCCTAGAAGGAAAGGTATGAGCTGAAAATCACATCATCAGTCTTGGCTGCATGTTAGAAATATGAAGAGAGAGGTACTGCATACACGATCTCTCGCTTACAGGGAAATGTTCTGGGGTAGGTGGTGTGCAACTATCTTCAAGACTGGTGATTATCTTTAGAAAAATGTACTCTACAGCAGTTTTAGTAAATTGTGTTTCATCAGTAAAGTAGTACTCAGTAGTTCTGGATTTAGCTGAACTTGACAGAATGAGTTTTTTGCATATTTATTCTGTTCACGAATTGCCAAGAATAGAAACAACAACACATAACATTTCTGTATCAGATTAGTTTCCTTCCGTTTCCAGTCATTCTAACTGAATTTCTAAAAGACCCTAGGAACAGGTGTTTTAAATATAAGGTGTGTTTCTCAAGAGGTTTAACTGAAACAGTCCTACGGGTTAAAAAAAGTGAACCACGTGTATCCTGTACATGTTGTTGACAGTGTGCCAGCATTCATGTGTGCAATGATTCTCTAATACAATTTTTCTTTACTTTAGTTAGAAGTAAAACCTATGCTACAATTAAAAGGGGAAAAAAAAAAAGCAGGAGTTAAACTTACTGTATTAATGCTCTTAAAAGAGCATTAGTATGTACTATAAGTATTTAGCAAATCTGGAGGTCTCAGGACTGGAACTAAGATATCTTTGAAAAAATATAAATATGTTTTGTTTATGCACTTTCTGGAATTCAGAAATTCCTTTAAGTAATCAAATTTTAGCTTGAGCCTATATGCTCAAAAGCATGTGCTAGCATTTGGTGGGTTGTGTGTGGCATGTTTTTGATCAAAAAGCAAACAACCAATCAATACTGCAAGCTGTAAATAGTGCTTACTACATGAATATCAGAAAATTAGCTCTGAAGAATTTAAATTAGAAGCTCTCTTGATGGACTTTGGAATTTATTTCCTTCTCTGAAGTTAAAGACTGCAGTGGAAATTTCAGTGAAGCTTGTCTTTCTGCCTACAGCCAAAATTTCCACTTTGCTAGTGGTTTCAATTTGATCAGTTATGTTAGCCATGCAGAGATCTTTACTGTCAGCCAATGTCAGTAGTTGTCAGGCATGTTTGCTGCTAGTTAACACTGTTCCCTGTCATCTGAAAATCATCAGCATTTAACCCTGGGAAGCCCCCACTGTGTCTCTTAGCAGTAGCTCACAAGCAGCGATGAGATGTAGAAGCCCAAGAACTTGTTTTACAGCTATCTGGTATGTCCAGCTGCAATACCAGGATGGATATTCATGACCTAGATGCTATTTGTGGAGACCTCTCTTTGAGCTGTCATTTAGCAGGTAGCTTGGATTTCCTCTGGAACTCAGAGCTGTGACTTCTGCTTGGTGGAGCAGTGTCTTAAGGTCTGTTTCCCCGTCATCACATCCCACATCCCACATCCCACATCACATCCGTGTAAGTATGTTCCCAGCTGTGTGATAACTGTGCTTCTGAGGGCACAATTGCAACGTTGCCTGTATTTGTGGACCATACATAGCTATAAAGACGTATATCTATTTAATATTTTTCAAATTATTAATTATTCCTACAGCATTTCCCTGTGGAAAAGGGTTTCTCCCTGTCTTATACTCTACTTTTAGTTATTGGGAAAAGACAGTACCAACAGAGATTAGGATTATTAGAATTGAGAGCGAGTTTAACTTCACTAGATTAATTTATATTTCCATAAATTCCTTGACATTCTCTTGGGAAGCATAACTTCTATTTGTAATGAAGCCAGTGGAATTTACTGGAGACCATGTAATTTAAATTTCCAGAGTAATAACTTACTGATTGATATCCCCCTCATGTAGATCCTATTTCATAATGGAGAAAAATCACAATCATCAAAAACCCTCCTTTAAAGGAAAAGAGTGGGTTTGTATTGTGTTTGATTTTAAGAAATTAAATTTTGGGTTTAAATTTGCTTTGCATCCAGTCATCCATCTTACAAACTCTGAACCAAGTCTGATACCATGACCCAAAATTTTAGGGGTTTTTTTAGATGTCAGTTCAAATTAAGGTACGATTTAAGAGTTGCAGTTTCCTTTTAAACACATTTCTTGTTTAAAGTAAGAAACGTGTTTGAATTGTCACTGTTTGCAGATGCCTTGGGTCTGTGGGCTTTGGTCAAAGTAGGCAGAATTAAGCTTTTCCTTTGAGGAAGCTGGTATTATTTGAGAACTTAAAAGTTCTTCTAGAATTTATCATCTTCCTTCCATAAAGGAGAAATTGGTCTCTCCTGTAATTAAAAAGGTGGAATGTTCTGGGCTTTTGACTTGCCAACCTAAAGGATTTTTTCCTGCACTGAAGTAAAGTGAAGTAAGGTAAATAGAAGTATAAGTAATAAAAGTGCAACATTGCCATTTCAGGTCAGAGTAGCTGTGTGCTCTAACCTTCTGCATCACCTAGAAGGCTTTTTCTAGAGTGTAGGTCTGAAGCATCCAAGGATTCCATAATGAAACGATGAAATTACACTTCAGTTTCACATCTATTGGCATAGCATAGTACTGATAAAGAGCAAACCAAGCAATGTAGCTCTGCTATGTACTCCTGCCATGAGCCAGGTACCGACAGAAATGTCAGCAGTGGCTTTTCCTGTGGGAGCTTCCCAGTTTGTGCTAGCCAATGAACTGAAATGAAGAACAACTTGGCTGCTTATTGATTTACACCAACAACCTGTTGGTGCAAATTAGAGTTATAACTTCCTTGCTGCATCCTTGAGGGCTGAGCTGGCAGGGCTGGGGCAGCAGGTTGGCTCCGCAGCTCTGGTTCTGCAGACTCATACCGAGTATTGGAATCGATACGTGAAGCATATCTGCAGTGCACAGTTGTTCTGAAGGGGTAGCATGTGTTTAAAATCTTATTTTGTTTTTTAATTTTTTAAGGCAATCACAGCCTTAAGTGGTTTCCAGATGATCTCTCTTTTTTGCAAGAAAGAGAACACATTAGGTTGCACTTTGCAGGCATTACCAGCGAATTATCAATCATTTCTGAAAACCGCTAATTGGAGAAAATAACATAACTGCATTTGTTTTATGATGCTCTGATTTCTGGAAATAATATTCCAGTGTATCAGATGGCTGCATTTGTAGATGGGGTCACTTAAGGAGCTGGCTCTCTCTTTGCTGGTGAAGCACACTGTCCATTGCTTTACCTCTCTTCACATAATGGTCAGTGTTTAGAATTGCTTCCTTTTTAGGTTTGGTTTTCTTAAGTATGAATTATCTTTGTGGTTCAGCTGATCACACACTGCTGAAATAATGTGACATCCATATTTCTGAAAGAACTTTGTGTTTAAATGCATTTCTAAACAATACACAAATGGAAAGCACTGATGAAGAAATAACTCAAGTATATTAAGTTGTTGGCATGCATGTGGCTTTTGTTGTTGTTTTGCGGGGTTTTCTTTAAGTATTCATTCTTTTTGTGAAATGTGCTATTTCAGCTGGAAAAGAAAGAAAGGAAATCCTGGGGCCTGAAGCTCAGACAGATGAAATTGGATGTACAGGTATTTCTTTGTTAGTCTGAGTCCCTTATTCATAAAGTGTTATTGAATTTTGGTTAGGTATCATTGCAAAAGCTTTGGAATTCTCCCACCTCTGTTTAGAAAAGTGCTTTGCTTTTCCATGCTAGAGGTCTTAAACTGTAAAAGCTGTTTTAGCTGAGGAAAAAAGTCTGGGCATCTTTTGGTGTCCAAGGTCCAGAGGTGTAGGTGACCAGTGACACAGAGCAGCCCTCCCTCCCAAGGACTGACCGTACAGCTCCAGCAGCACTGCATCTCCAAAGGGCAAAACAAGGAATAGCAATGGTCTTACATGTAGGGTCAACAGGTAGTGTTTTAAACTATGAAGAAATATACAAAAATAGACTTAAGCTAATACTGTATTTTATTATCCACTCCTCTGTTTGGACTGTTTACACAGAAGTCAAAATAAAATGTGTGCTTCAGTTTCAGACTCAAACAAAACCAGATGATGTGTTATTTTTTCCATTTCTCTGCTTGACAGAAGATTAATATATATCCCATCCAACTTCTTAAAAGCTTGTGGGAGGTTTATTTAATGTCCTTACTATATAGGTAGATAATATCAGAGTAAGTCTTATTTAAAAGCAAACATACATCTAAACATATTGATATGTTTTAAACTCTAGTTTCACACATTCTTTTCAGTTCCTATAAAGTCAGTTCTTGCCGTGTAAGTATGGAGAGCTGCATTATTCATTGCATTACAGTCTACATGTGAGAGACTGCCTCGTG
Organism: Hypocryptadius cinnamomeus; assembly: GCA_013400635.1. Classification (NCBI taxonomy): domain Eukaryota; kingdom Metazoa; phylum Chordata; class Aves; order Passeriformes; family Zosteropidae; genus Hypocryptadius; species Hypocryptadius cinnamomeus. The sequence continues at coordinate 48,768 of VYZP01050415.1, forward strand.
TCATAAAAAGATTGTGTCAAATTGTAAATTGAGTATGTGACTTCACACTGAGAGATGAATCATAAAACTTCTCCTTCCTATTAAAAATATACCTCACATTAATAGTGGAGAACATCTGTAATGATTTCGGGTGCTGCAGGCAGAGCTTTCACAGAATGTTCCACCATGGTAAAAATAAACTCCATGAACAATGTATTTAGGCAAATACTTGGGATCAAATATTTATCATATAGGCATTAAGTAAAATATTTAATTTATTATTTGCTAATTTTGCAATACAGTTGTTCATTGGGTTTTTCTCTTAAGTTTTTAAGTGGGAAATGTTGAATGTCTAATTGTTAACTAGATCTGAAGCCTTTTTGGTAGCCATTTCCAACACCACAGAACAAGCCAGTCAGAGTTCAAGTTTGCTGCATTTATCTGGCCAGGTTTTTACTGAGTTTAAATATCTTCTGAGTTTGTGCTAATGAGCAGCTATAAATAACATTAAAAATTGTGTCTTGAAGGCAACAAATGTACTATTGCAAACACAGGAGCCAAGATGGTAAACAGGCCTTCCAACTACAAGGCCTAAATCATAATTAATGTTGCATTTAAGATTTTTAGGGAAATTGAGAAGAACAGCTAAATCTGAAATGATAAAATGCACTGAGTTAGACAAACTGTGTTTAGTCAAGTTTTTAAATATCATTATGCTACCTGTTCTTCCAAAACATGGCATAATCTGGCATCTTGACCTGTGCTAGTATCTGTAAAGAGTTTTTAAATACTTGGGTAGAGGGAGATTTGGCAGTGTGAATTACTGAATCTCATTTATGTTCTTTTTAAACTTAATTTTGTATCTTGTGTCTTGTTTTTCACACTTAGTAAAAGAAGATGAATGTGATTCTGATGCAGAGAATGAGCAAAACCATGACCCTAATGTTGAAGAATTCCTTCAACAAGAAGATACAGCTGTTATCTACCCTGAAGCACCTGAGGAGGACCAGAGACAAGGCACGCCAGAAGCTAGTGGTCAGGATGAAAATGGTAAATATGTCATCAGTTCAGTTCTTATGAAATCAGTTGAACTCACTCCTTGACCCAAAACTTCTGCTGTGCTTAAGAAGACAGCAGTACACACAACTATAGAGGAAAAAATCTTAGTTAAATAATTGTAAGAGGATAGGATCATCATGCAAAAAACATTGCCACTTGATTTTGTAAACAAGACATGCACTGGGATTCACTTGTGTGAGTACCTAAATGATAACCTAGTCATTGAAGAGAAAAGTTCATGCTTTCATAAATCCATTCAGCATTCTTATATGAAAGAGCAGAAGAAACATTTATCAAATAAAATAGAAGTAAAGCAAAATAGTACAATTTTATATAAGAATAGCTTAAGGAGAGTTATAACATATTTATTTTCTTTTTTATATTTCTAAGCAAAGCTCCCAATAGGACCTATTAGATAGAATTTCTTTTATTTGGTAGCCACTCTATGACAGGCTTTGGGGATTTTTTGCCTGAAAGGACAGCAGCAGAGAAAAAAGAGGCATTGTTCATACAAGAATGTTTATGTGAAACAAATCATGATGTGTTGTTATTTTTGAGTAGATAGGTTTTTTTCCTCTGAAGAAGTTTCATGTTTAAGGTGTTCTGTGTGAGATGAGAGGTTACGCTTTGTTAGTTTCTTCATCACGAAATATTTGAATATGAATGCTGTTGAGATTGGTTTTGCATTCTGTGTATTTTCTCAAGTGTTCAGCTTAGATAGCTTGTGTCAGTTGGAGTACTTATGATTTTTCAAGAAAAAGTAGCACTCTACATAAATGGTTAGGAGTTGTGTTCTAGTTGTTTTAAGAAATGAATATAATTGAGCAGATAGATGTCATTGTAGCTGTAGTACTATACTGGAGTCTGAGGGAGAGCAGTGAAAGATGTAAAGATAACTTTTTTGTTCTGCTCCTCCAGAGATTTTATGCAATTACAGATTTTACTTTAAAAAGTGCATTCGTTAATTTAAGATTTTAATATGTGGTTGCAGTGGCACATATTGTCAAGTTAGTTTTACAGACTTGTCATACTATTTCCATGTAATCATTAAAAATACATGTTTGTATTAATCATTTAAATTGGACCTCTCCCAGTAACTTCACTGAGAAGTATTGTGAAGATCACAATGCTGAATAATAGTGTTTAGTGTTTTAATCATTTTGGAACAGAAAATGCCAAAAATATAGTAACATTTGGTAAAGGTGCGTGCTTCCAAACTGGGAAAGTAGACAAGAGAAGTGACAGAATCAGAGTTTTTTGTTATTTTGGGAAACTGTTTTCTTTTCTCCTTTTCTTCCAATGGAACTAGAATTTAAGTTAACGTGCTTCTGACATTTCCACTGAGTTGTATTTCTGCTGAAATGGAATATTCTTTATGTCAGATGAGTTGAATTATAGATGGTAAAAAGAGAATTGAAAGGAAGTATACTTGGTCTACCCATGTGGGAATGGCTTTCTTTTTGGACAACTCAGCTAAACCAGGAAAAGCAGAAATGGATAGAACGACGAAAAAATCCTTGTGGGTAGGGATTATTTTGATTCTTGATATAACAAGTGTAAAAGAACCTATATGACAGAAAAAGTGGTGATTTTTAGTAATAAGGAAAAGTGGTCTGATTGCTTTTCATTGCAAGATCATTGGCACATTCAGTGAAAATTAAGTTAGTAAATTCCACACAAACAGAATGAATTGCTACTTCATAGAACATATTATCAATCTGTGGTGATAACTGCTGGAAGAGGTCATGAAGGTAAATAATTCAGAAGTACTTTCTAAAGTACTGGTTCATTTAATGAGCATTAATAATTCTTACAGTTCTGAAACTTAAAATGACAGCGTGTACAAATGTGCCCCTTGTGCGTCAGAGCATAAAATGTTAATCAGTAAAGAGACCTTCCACCTTTCTCATGCTCAGAGAAAGTGTATAGGTGTATCCTTGCAGCATTTGTTTCCTGTTTGACTTGAAGCAAGGGAGAGTAGCATTGTTGTTGGAGGATATCACACCTATAAATTGATGGTTTGATCAAATAAGCAAACCCTACATTTATTTGAACATGCCTTTATCGATAAATTTATAAAGAAGTATTTTTTTCAGTCCTTTAAAAAACTAATTTTTCAAGGATTTAATGAGTTACTATGTGGAGGGCTAAACATATGCTGGTAAGAAGGGATGGAGCTAAAACATCATAAATGGTGACTTTGTGAAATAGACATGTAAAATTAATATTTAGCTTCAATCTGGTTTCACTTTTCCCTGTACAATACAGAAGTATTTTATGAAAGCCAGCAAAATAGATTCCATAGACCACATTAGACTCATATATATGGCCACACATTTGATCTCTCTACTTTCTGTCCTGCAGACAGTATGTCCTACTAACACATACATATCTGTGAATCATAGAATGGTTTGGGTAGGACAGGACTTTTAAAGGTCATCTAGGTCCAACCCCCTGAAATGAGCTGGGACATCTTCAACT
>VYZP01050416.1:207-66475 GCA_013400635.1 Hypocryptadius cinnamomeus
ATTACACTGGGGATGACAGTCTAGCAGCTGAAAAGTCATTAGGCTTTTTTGCAACCTTCCCTGGAGATAAAGTGGTTATTTTGGGAAGAATACACATATGGTGAAATCTGGTCCTCAGTGTAGTTCTTGGAAATCTTCCTCATGATCACAGTTTGCACCCACCTAAAATTCCTGAGTTATAAAGAGGGCAGCATTTTCCTGCCTCAATGTTTACTGCCCCATCCAAAAAACTCTCACTGTGTATTTAGGAGCTGGAAGAACCACAAGGTTACACTTTCAAAGAAGAAAGGAGAAAGATAGGAGGTTTTCAAAGATGTGAATTTGTGAGGATAGCAAATAAAAACCCAGTGGCATTGCCAACAATTCTGAAGCATTTCTGAAAAAGCTGGTAGGCCAGCCTTAGCCTGAATATGTTTGCTGCATGCTGCTAAAACTATAGTTCAGGTTATGTTGCTGTTACTATTCTAAACCCTAGGAAGTGGGTGTTTATAAGTGCAGTCAACATTCCCTCTGAGCAAAAAGCTGGCCTTAAAAGGGAGTTGTCCCAACAGCAAGAAGGATTATTTAAAGAAAAGAAAATGCTAAATTTTTGCTGTTCAGAGAAAAAAAAAATGAAAAAAAGAAGAGGAAGCAAACCCAGGGACGGAATATTACAGCATTGCCCACACACAATTTTTTTTTCTTTTTTTTTTGTGGCTTTTATCCAAGGCCATTCAGTACAGGCAATGATCAATTGTGATGGAAAATGAGTAAAATGCCTTTTTTTCCCGCACTTTTAATTAACTTGTTTTGTTTAATTAGGAAAAATTACAGTAGCAAATGCACAGAAATGCATTGTCACTGATAGCATTATCATATTTTACTGCTCACAGTCACTAAAGTCAAAAACATGCTCCTGGTGTTTCACTTGCACTTCTGTTTTGTTCAGTAGCTCCCAAAGGTTTTGCTGGAGCACTGGAGAGAATGGCAGTGAGTCAGCCCAGGGGATACCCTCCCAACCTGCCACTGGGAGAGAGGGATGCTGGCTTGAGGTGAGATGGAAGGAGGAAGCAGCTGGAGATGGGCACTCCTGAGACTGCAGGAGCCTGCTGAGACAGCTGCCTCCAAGCAAGGTGTCCTAAGTCACAGTTTAACAAAGACATGGACAATGACACAGTCCATAACAGGGATTCACAGTCCACTCAACCCTGCTCTAGACCTGGCTTTATTTAACATTAATAAATCATAGGATTTCCAGACATCTCCAGTTTCTGTGACATCTACTTTTCTTCTTTCAGTTCCGACGCCTTCTGTCTCTTTTAATCTCTCTCCTGTGCCTCCCCTGCACAGGGATATTCTTAAGGAACCAACTCACTGTCAACAGAAAGTGAAGCCACTGCTGGGATTTCTCATTCCTGACCAGAGCTTCTCTTTCTCTCCTCAGCTGCTGTTTGTGGCAAGATGCTGGCACTTTCTGTCACCTTCTTCTGGGTTTCTTGATGAATTGGGTGCAAATCAAGTGCAGTGCTCCAGTGGTGTGTGTGTGTGCACATATTTATACATCCAGGTATCACTAATGCATGTGTGCTGTGTGACAGGGGGAAGCTGAGGAGCATCTGCAGAGGATAACCAGCACTTAATTCCTGTACAGTACATGCATTAAAATCCTGGTACCTGTATTCCTCTTAACACAAAATCTCTCAAGTGAAACTTTTGACGAAAATCATGCTTTGAGCCCTCGGGATTGTAAAGCAGGAACAAGCCTTTTTTTTTTGTCCTTCTGAGACATGAAACCAAAAAAACCCCTTCAAATGATAACAATTTATCTTAAGATGTATTGAGAAACATAGGGAGGCAAAGAAATGAGGCAAGATTTCTACAAAGAGGGCTGCAGCCAGACCATTTGTACTGCACAGTATGAAATGCATACAGGGCTCCTTGTGCCTGCAGGTTGCAAATCAGTCCCTCATCCCCTGCCTCCTGCCACTCCAATCTGAGTTAGCATCCAAATTGTTTAGGTTGTGTTCACCAGTGAATTTTCTTTGCCCAAAAGGAAAGGGAGAGCTACAGCAGTCTGTGCTCAGTGTTCTGCAGTGCCAGCTCTGGCACTGCCAAACCCAGAACGGGCTCTCGTGTCTCAGCCTTACTGTGGTTGTGCTTTGGCTGCAGTTCACTGAACAGGATGGTTCTAGCAGACAGGACAAAAACAAGGTGAAATGCAGCCAGGGTTACACAGCTGACCTTGGTGAACTGCTGCAATTAAAACTAATTTGTTGTCTCACTCCTCTGTGCCATCTTTGTATTGCGGTGCCACTTGGCTGCAGAATGATGCTGTACTTGGAGCTCTTGGGTCAGGTTGAAGGAGCATGAAAGAACATTTGTGTCTGTGTATTGAGGTTTCTGTCTACATTGGTTTAAGTTCTATAAACTTTTTTTTTTTTTTTGTGCTAGTGTGCCCATCACAGCACATCATCATGTTTGTTATTCCCCCAAAACTGTGAGAATAAGGACTGGTAATCTAAAGAATACCACTGAACAGAGAAAAAGTCATAGGCAAGGAATGCCTAGAAATGTAGAGCTCTCAAAATATATTTTCTCCTTGAATAGTCAAAGTGAGGACATTAAGGTGGAGAATTTGGGGGAGGACTGCAAATTTCCTGTAGTAATTCACAAGGGGCGAAGTTGGAACTGCTACTTTGCTTCTACTCTTTTATGATCAATTGTGATCTAAATGCTGATGGCTGCCTAACAGGCAAAACAAAGTAGGGAAATGATGAGTCATTTGTACTTGTAGTTTGTCTGAACAAGTAATGTGCAAGTCAAGTTTCATTTAAGAGCAGCAGAACTTTCCCCCAAGGATTATCCTCGCAAGGAAGGGCAGTGGAAGACTGAGGAGGGCTTTGGATCCGCAGCCATGGACAGACAGCCATGAACAGACAGCCTCTCAAACAGACAATTTCCATCAAGCCCAGCTTCAGTGCCCACTGTTCTAGAGACACTGAAATACACGTGGCAGCAGCCTTCACTGTATGTTGTGTAACACAACTGTATGTTATGTTATGTGAGTGGAATTTTTTCTGTTGGTCTTCAAGGACATGACCATATTTCTCCTGATGTGGGAGAGTACATCCTCCCTATGGAGAGGAAGCACCTATACCTCTCCAGCAGCTGGGAGGAACTGGCTGGCTTCCCTTGCCATCCAGGAGGTTCAAAGAAGACTCTGTCTCACTACCCCTCACACCTCATCCTGCTCCCAACTGCAGCTCAGATGGCAAAAGAACCTTTAATATTTGCCTTGTAAAACAGCATCTAAATTACCTCTCTATTGATTATCTTATGCCCTATTGCAGTTTTTGTTGGGTTTTTTTTTCATAAACAGAGATTCTTTAGTAAAAGGATTTTCTTCAGCAGCAGAATACTTTCCTTCTCCACAAAAGAAGGAATGTCTATACTGATAATCCAAGATACACCACTCATTAGGAGGTTGGTAGCACAACTCCCAGTGACTTCAGCAAACACAGAAAGGAAACCCAAAGCTCATGGAAATCTCCAAAGGTATCTGTGGTGCTGTAGCATGAACCTAGCTGTGACATCCACGCTAAGTGCACCCATCTGTAGCTCAGAAATATTGTCCTTTTCCTGGCAGCTGTTCCGAAGGCTGATCTGAAGCCTGGTCCAAGCTGCCTGCTGTCATCTGCTGGGATGTTATTGAAATAGATGCATGGAAACAAGTCATGGTTGTTCAAACCAGCCAGAAACTGGGGGAAACCAATTTCAGAAGCCAAGGTGCTGTATGTATGCATATATATATATATACAGCAAAGGTACAGTCCTTTGAAACTGTGAAGTGAATAGGATACAGTTGGAAGCGTGCTGCAAAGGGAACAAGAACACAGTCTTGCAGTTTTGAAAACTACTGTTTGAATAAGTAATCCAGTTCCCAATTCAGACCTAAAATAGCCTTCCTGTTAGTGCAGTGCTGCAGTCTGTCACAGTTGGCAGCAAGAGTTTTCTCTTTTGGTTGACTTTAGGTTTAAGTAATAATAAGAATATACCCAAAGTGCACTTTCTCTTCACAAAAGGCCTTTTTTTGCACATTATTTATTAAAGGGTGGCCCCATCATTTCAGTGTTGTACAGTTACATGTTTTGGTAAATTTCCACCTATAATATGAGGTGCCATTTGAAACACAAGGGTGTTTTCTTCCTAAGTTTTGGTAAATGTATCTTGGACATCAGCTCTTAGTCCCAGAAGGTAATTTTGTACTTGATCACCTAGCTAATAAAGATTAAAGGTCTGATTCAGATCTTTGTTACAACTGGTGGCATAAATCAGTAGGAGCATTACTGACTTCAGGCTTTTTAAAATTCTGATTAAATTACTAAGGAAAAATTTAATATTACTTAATGAAAGCAGATGCCAGGTAAAGCAGTAGGAAATGTCCTATTATTCACTAAACAGGCCTTCAGTGAGTCAGTCAAAGGCTCCTGGAACAATTTAGAAAAACTTGATGGAGGAACCCCAGGAGGTTTGGATGGTCCCACTATGGCTGAGCAAGCACGTACAGTCACCCAGCATCAGCCAAGAAAGCACCAGGGCACGTGAGTGGCAGAGAGCAGCTCTAAACCACATCTGGGGATTTCTCTGAACACGCATTTCGTGAGACAGAACTGCAGAGTCAGCTGTGGGGCAAGAGATGGGCTTTGGAAGCAGCAGGAATAATCAGAAGTGTAGCTGATCCCAAGGTGAACCAGGAGCAGTGCCGCAGGGAGTCTCAGCCATCAGTGTTCACACATCTGAATAGAAAAGTTCACAGGAAAAATTGCAGAGATCAGTGTCCAAGCAATCCTGTGCATGATGTATCAGTTACTTATGAAGGAACCCACTTTTGCTGAATTCAGCCAGACATGTGAAACAATCCATCCTATTTCAAATGAGTGGTTGGATGGATTAAACACAAATGTAATTAGCTTTTTCTCTTGTGCTTGATGCTTGTCATTTAAAATGATGAGGAAGCAGGAGAGAGCTCTGCTAAAAGCCCACTGTGTTACACTTGTGAAAAATGCCTGGCTGTTCTGTTTATAGCCTGCTCCATAGCTGTAATCTTCAGCAGCCAATAAGGAACTTCACCATCAGCAAAGCTAAATAAGAACAATCTAATCATTGTGTCTTAGGATTTTGCTTATTGCTGTAAAAACACAAAGTGCTCATATTTACTTGTGAAGGATCTAAAGTGCACTATGGGCTCCTGTGACTAAAGGAGCTGTCCTTCAGTGTAATTTAAACTTCCTTGCTCATTCATAACCACAACCACAAGGTTAAACTGACCTTCTTTGTTCTTCTGAGTTTCATCCCTGAAAAATGCACTGAATACCCACCCCTGCCAAAACTATGCATGTTCCCTTCACATGAATTTTAAGTCTAATATAGAACCCTGTCCCAGGTATGTGACTAATTCTTAGTCACATTAACAGGAGTTTTTCATCTTGAATAAGGCAGTGTGTGTCCTTCCCTCTCCCACCATATGACAGATTTGTCTCTTGAAAACTATGTCCTAGTGATATGAAAATGAACATATCAACCTCAATCCTTCTTGATGGCAGTGCAAACACCCAAACCAAAAGAATGGAAAGCTTGGAGGAAACACACACTGTCCTCAGACCACCACAACAGAGAAGCAAACCTTGCACAAGATGTCAGAGCAGGCCTGGTGAAGGGAGCCAAAGAGAAGGTTTTATTCTCTCTGCTCTGGAGTGTCTGAGGTCTTCCAGCATGCTTCACCCTGGGAAATGCCAATTCAGGAGCATCTGACACAGTGCAGAATTTTTGACTGTGAGAGGCAGTAAAGTGTTTAGAGAAGCCCAGAAAATTATTTTGGGACTTGGCAAACACTGCTCTGATTTCTTGCTCTTCAAGCCTTGTCCTGTGGGATGAGAATCAGAGGTTCACTGACAGCGAATCAGTCCAGTGGCATCTGATTCCCAAATAATACAATTGAGTTGCAGCAGAAAGTATAGACTGATAAAGACTAAGCCCTGAATAGAAGCTAAATATACATGCAGACACATGGATACATAACCTCAGAGAGGAAGCTCCTGTTCTGGCTGTACTGACATGGCCCATTAATGACAGTCAAATAGAAAGGGGAAACAAACCCATGACAAACAGGCTCATATTGGTTATTTTCAGGCCCTGTGATGTAATGCCTTTTTCAGGCACTATCATACAAAGTTTCTCTTTCTTGAGTTTCTTTTTCCTCTAGAAGAAATAGAAACTTAGCAAGTGCTGTAAAGCAGTCAGTCAATGCCTGGATTGTGTCCAACTCACTGAAGCACATGAAAATGCATGGGAGAAATGGGTTGATTATTAGAAAGTCAAGCCTTATAGGAAGTAAAGGGAAATATCAGCAGCTATTTTAGACATCCGTGCTTACTCTCAGTCCTTTAACCTGATTGTTTTAAGGCATGTTAAACTAAGTGTGAAATGCACTTATCAGTTACATTGCACTGCCAGTTTAGTGTCAATAGGAAATTCATTGTATCAGAGACAAACTCTTCATGTTTTTGGTTTTTTTAGTAATCTGGAGTAAAACCATGATCCATCATTTTCCAGAGAGGTGAAGAATTTGTTTTTAAATTGAGAAGAAATCTTGAAATGCCAAATACCTATGTTAGTGAGCTTTGCTCTGTGACTTACAATTAAAACATTTGAATGTAAATGATAATGAAATGGTCTTGGAATACCTCTAAGCACCTCAGTGCCCTTGAGAGATATGTGTCCTTAGAAGATGTGTACCTGATGATGTGTCACTCAGTGTAGGGGAGCATAGAAGTTGTTCACAGCACTGACCTTGCCCTGTAATGCTACGTTTGCTCTCTTACCATGAGCAATATGACTTTTCTTTCATTCCTCATCTTTCTGGTGCCAATTTCATAGTTAAAGCAATTAAGGCTACACCAGGTGGGACTGGAGGAACCATTTGAACAATAGAGTCTAGCTCTGGGTATGCAAAAGTGCATTTATCAGGTTCAGCCTTGGTAAGTGGACAGATAAAGCAGAAGCCAAATCCTGAAGGTCCTGGCACCTTCACTTCTTAGCTGTGAGCTCACAGAACAATTTTTTGTCTAGACTTAGAGAGCCCACTCCTCTTGGCAGCTTTTTGCCCTTGCTCCATGCAGCACCTTTCCTGCTGAGGTGTTACTGGGGTGTGCATTAGCTTGGCCACATAGCTCAAGCTCCCAAGATGAGGCACACAGGCTACAGCACAAGCTGCCACCAGAGCAGAATGATGAGAACCTGCATTCTGATGGTGAACAGTGTGTTAAAAGCCCATGCTGGTACATCTTTATTGCTGCCTTCAGTGCTGGCTGGCACAGACATGCTGTGCCTTCACTTTGTATGTAGATAGATTCATTCCACATCTCCCTTCCTCCCACTGGCCCTTCCATAACACAGTAGGATTCTGTCACACCCTAACATATTTTTCTCCCCATCCTCACGTTTTTCTTTGAAAATTCTCATTGCAGGGAGTGGTGGTGCTGAAGCTCAGTGTTACACCATCTGTTTAGCAATCCCAGCCTGGTTTCCAATAGCCCACCTGAAATGCATGGTTACTTCCAGCCTTTTCTGGAGTGCTGGCTGAGCAATCCACCTTGCTTCTTGCTGGTGTCAGCAACCACAGCCTCTCTGAGCACGTCAGGGTGTGGGGAGAAAGTCTTGTTTCACAGACAAAGCTTGCAGAGTTTCTGTCAGCTTCCACTGAGCCCAGACGTCACCCAGGATATCCCTGCTTCCCCCACAAAGGGTTGCATAAGCGCTCATGTAATCCCTTGGTAGGTGGTAGGACTGGCCCTCCACAGTCACACCAGTTTTCTCCAGGCACAAACCAGTCCTCAAGCACTGCAGGGATCCACCCAAGTCTTGAGTTGCCTGGTTGTGGAAAGTTGACCCTGGCTGGATGCCAGACACCCACCAAAGCCACGGTGACACCCCCCTCTGCAGCTGGACAGGGGAGAGAAAATATAATGAATGTTGATGAGTTAAGGACAGGAAGAGATCACTCACCAAATATCATCGTGGGCAAAACAGACTCAAATTAGAGATATTAGTTGAATTTATTACTGACAAAATCAGAGAAGGATAATGAGAAGGAAAATAAGACCTTAAAAATACCTTGCCCCCACCCCTCTCCCCTTCCCAGCTCTACCTTCTCCCCTCCAGTAGTACAGGGAGATGTGGAATGGGGTTTACAGTCAGTTTATCACACATTGCTTCTGCCACTGCTCCAGCATGGGATCCTTCCCAGGCAGACTGTTCTCCATGAATCTCTCCAAGGTGTGTTGATCCCATGGGAAACAGTTCTCCACAAATTGCTTCACTGTGGGTCACTCTTCCACAGGGTCAGTCCCTCAGGCACAGCCTGCTCCAATGTGGGTCCCCCACAGGGTCACAAGNAAGTTTCCAGAAGCTTCTCACAGAAATCACCTCTGTAGCCCCTGCCACTACCAAAACCTGGCCACACAAACCCAGTGCAGTGGTTCAGGGCAGTAACAGCAGAGCAAATTTTGCAGATCAGCAGATGGATGTAGCCCTCCTGGTGATGGGACTGGGGGAAGGAAGATGAGGGCTAAGCAGTGGCCGTAGCAGTCTATGCCCCAGGAACCATGCAGGACAGTGGTGCCTGGAAGCTGGAGCTCCTTTTATTCAGCCCACACTGCATAAAATAAACCCTAAGGAGATATAACATGGCCTTTGCCAGGAAAGAAATGCAAGACATCAAGAACAACAACCCCTCCCATATGCTGAGCATCTTCTACAGAATCCCCCATAGCTTGGCAAAGTGTGCTGCCACACTGACCCACTGGCCACAGCCAGACAAGTCTCCAGGTGCTGGGCACCAATTCATTCTGAAAAGTGGCTGCTCCTGGTTTAGGACCAAATATCCTTCTTTCCCATTAATGCTCTGCTGCTGGCTCCATCTTCTGCCATCACACATCATGAAAACCAAGCAGGAAAAAATAAATGTTAAGGAGAAGTTAAAAACATGATATGCTAATTAGCAAGTGTTCTCAGAGTGTTAGCCCCACATAATAACTACTGACCTGTTTGGGTATATTTTCAAATGCTCTTTCTTTTTTCAAGTTGGCTTCTTCTGCAGCTTCGGATTAAGCAGTTGCCTAAAAGCCTTCATTGTAAAGCTTGCCTTGCACTCACCCATCTGGCAACTTTATGTTGTATAATACAAGGGAGTGCACAGTATGTGGCATAAATTACAGACAAGAAGAATGAACGGCACAGCATGTAGGGTAAATTAAAGCAGGCATTCTTCATGGCCCATAGCAGAGAAGGACAGAACAATTTTGCATCATAAATACAGGAAAAACATGTGTTTTCAAATGAGAATTTTTTAAAAAAATAAATAAATAAGATATGCCCTCAGAGGCAGGCAGCTTGTTCCTAGAGGCAGCAGCAACCATGCAAAACCACATAAAGGAGTAAAGAAAGGCATAATGGTAGATAACAAGAGGTAACAGATTGCAGTAGGAGGACAAAGAAAGAAACCAAATGCTGAGATGGAGCAAGCCCCAGTGGACTTTTAAAAACAAGAGTGCAAATTGAAAATGAAAGGAGCAGAAAGCACACACGGATCTGAGGATGAAAACCATTCCTATTGGTTTTTTGTGGCGTTAGCATATGTAATGCACACTGCTTGTTAGTGACATATCACTTGACATCAAAGGGTTCGTAAACAGGATCTCCTGACCATGGTCTGGTGAACTCAGCATAGACCTAGAAGCCTTCTGCTCTGAAGATCCAGAAGTGCTGGCCATCCTGTGCTGCTCCTCATCCTCTGGACCATTGTGTGGGCCTGTGTGTGTGTGTGTGTGTGTGTGTGTGTGTGTGTGTGTATAAAATTGCCCACATAGGACAGAAGTGGGAAAAATCGGACAAAATGGGAAAAGTTGAGCCAACTCCACTTACTAGCAAGCGCCACAGCTTTTACTCTGTGCCTGACCTCTCCAATCCTGGGTGCCCCACTTCTTTTTGTGAGCTTCCACAGCAGCTTACACCAGCCTAGGGCATGGCTTTTGTTTTTCCACTGTCCTGCCATGGCCCTTCCCTTGTACCAGCACTGGTGCCTGTAGTGCAGCCCTGGGAAAAACTTCAGGGAGCTAACTCTGCTACACCAGCCTTACCAAAGGAAACAGGGGACTAGTTTCAGATCAGTGTTGCTCTTCTCCTTACTGGAGTGGAGTTGCTCCAATTGTGAGCCAGTTTAAGCCACTGAATGGGCAATTTGAGTTCTGGGTTGGAGGTGCAGGACATGGCAGCTTCAGTTTAGATGAGGTTAAGCTGTCATTGGAACGGTGCTCCGGCTGTTTTCCTTTCCCACCCTGAGCTGTTTTTGTCAATTTAGAATATGTTTTTCTCAAGGCAGGGAGTGTTTCCCATTATATGTTTGTGCATTGCCTAGCAAGTTGGAACCCTGATCTGAGGTGGAAACTTGAGGCCCCACCATAGTACAAATAATAAATGTAACACAGTGAAGAACAGATGCATTCACATATGGTGCTTTATAATTCAGACAAATAAAAATTCTTATGTTGTATGTTAAAATAATTCTATATGTGCCACAGTTAGCATGAAAACTGAAAATAAAAACAAAGTCATGAAGAGTCCAGGCATTTAGGAGTCCATACCCTACTTCTGCATCCACAAACACAGACTCCTCTGTGGCCACTCCTCACTGCCTCATCATGCAGCATGCCCTGTAACTTTAGTGTTGTCCAGGTTGTGTTGTCTTTTCTTTTAATGTTAATTTCAGAATTCCTTTCCAGTATACTCAGGCATCTTCCCAGCCAGCCAGCCCCTCCACTGCACATATGGGGCTGTATATAAAATATCCACAACTTTTTCATTTTGCATAGCTCCCAAAGAACACACCATTTTTGTCTTCTTGAGAATGTGCTCCCTAATGGCAGCATCCTCCTGGGGCAGTTTAGGTTTCCACTGGACTCTGAATAGGGATCATTGTGACAGAGGGTATTTTCCTCTTCTGTGCTGGCATTGGCAATAATAGTAGCAACAGCTATTTGCAAAGAGGAAGGATATTTGTGGCAATCTCTGGCATATATTATTATTTAACTCTTTTGGAAGAGACACCTTCCAATAAAAGAAAGAATGACTTTTGAAAGAGTTACAGCCATATGGTAGTGCTGAGTGAATTATATGAGTCAGGTTCTCATAGGTTGATAGAGATGGAAAAAAGTTCTTAAAGTGTGTCTTTATTAATTTTTTTTAATCACACTAATTCAAACGTTGCTATACCAATTTTCAGATGATTTATTCTGTATATAACAAGTGCTGCAGATTTTGGAGGGTTGTTTTACATTCTTCAAAAATAATTAAATGGTTTAATTCCTTTTTAAAGCACCAAAATCACATCAGGCTTTGAAGTCATGAGCCTTGCCTCTATAATTAACATTAATAAATACAGACTTAGCAAGGCTGGTTTTCAAAAGGATGATGCATTTCAGGAATACAAATTTGCATGTACAAACTGAAGACACCAAATGCAGCATTTCTGACTTCTCAATATCAATTTACTTATTTTACCAATTTGCTTCCTTGCTAATCAATGAAACCCTAAGGAAAAAAAAACATTTTGGATAATTGCCAAAAGTATATCTCAAGGGAGCATAAATCAAGGTACTAGTCTTCTATACTGAGCATTCATTAGTAACTAACATTAAATTGAAGTGAACCTTTTTACAAGCAAGGAAAACAGGCAATCCTGGAAATTGTTTTACTAGCAGCTCTTTATCCCACTTCTTCTTTCCCAGTCAACTGAAGGAAACACAGCCTAAGCAAAACATTTGGCATTAAAGATCTCACATAGTTTCCACCATATTAATAGATCTGGAAAATGTGCAGAAAATAATATCCATAGAAAATGTACATAGGGCCAAGCTGTTGCCCAGAAGCAGGACATTTATTTAATAGGTGTAGACACAAAAATTAACATTTCTACATCAGTCTCATCTATCAGCTTGAGAAATCCATTCTAGTAGATGTCAAGCACTGACCATACAGGGGATCACAAGCAGTGTTTGGACTTCAGCAGCCTAACAATAAGAGAGAGCTGAAAAACATGAAGTATTTCTTCATTCAAACCAAGCTGGTTCTTGCCAGTACAGTGGGGTAAAACCCTTGCCTACTAAGGGATTAAATAGTTGCAGGATAGGGCCAGACTCTCTCCAGCCGGTTTATGAACTCACAAGTTTACTTAGGTTGCTGGACCAGTGCCAGTTTACAACTGCTAATGAGCTGATCCCCACAATCTTTTTCCTTTTAAATCAGTCAGAATTAACCAAGATAAACTCTTCAGCCCTACACTACTGGTTACCTGAGGAAATATTTTGAAAGGATTCTTGCCTAAAATGTAAATACCTCAGAAACTAACTTCTGGGCATATATTTGGTGTATTGCTGGAATTGGTGAACATCCTATATAATATGAGCATGTCCTGCATCCTATGTGAAAAACCATAAGCCAGTAATTTTCTGGTACTTTTGGAACAGCTGCTCACTTCTCCAGCGAAGTAGTTAGCACACACTATTAGAAGTGCAATCATGCTGTACTAGAGTTATTTTTCCTTAGTTCTAATGTGTAAAATCTGGCACCTTTACCTTGGCAAAGGGCTAAGAGTTCACCCAAGCTTGCAGTTTGTCTGAGCTTTAGCTCTGCTTAATGTGGGGAACACCCTGCTCAGCACCTTGGGCCTTTGTGGTGTCCACCAGCTCCATGTCAGTACAAGTGACTGAGAACAGCTCATGGAAGGCTGAGCAGAAATCAACACTGTTGCTCTAGAGGCATTCCTTAGGGAGAGCAGACTCAACTGGACATGCCCAACATTGCCTTCTCCCTCTGTCTTCCCACAGGGAATAATTGGTTTGATTAGTGAGAGGCCAGGATGAGAAAAAAAGCAGGTCATACTCCAGCAGTGAAGACTATCACCACCCACTTGTCACTCTCTTCTCTGATTTTTCTCACAACCATCATCTACAGTGAGAAGAATATGATGTCTTTTGGGCTCCCACTCCCATCCAGCTGGCTTATCCTTTTAAAATTCTATTTCTCTAATGATTTTAGCTTTTCCCCCCTCTAATCCTGGAGCCCTTTTTTTGACTCAGCACTGATCACCACGAAAAAATGCAACAACAGAACTTCCTTCCTCCTTTTTCTCTCATTCACACAGCGCTGGCAGAGTTTCTCAGTGCTCAGGATCTGGTTCATTTGGTGACATCCTAGTGAGTCACCAGGAGCACACAGTCACAGCCACAGCCCTCTGAAGGCACGTGGTGACCTGCTCCAGCCCTGCAGAGCCAGTGGGGAATGACAGGACTGCAGTGGATGAGTCCACAGCCAAGGAGTCTGCAGCACCCTGATAGCCAGGAGGAGCTGTGGGTTGGCAGGAGCTTCTTCCCTGAGTCTCCTTGGGTGGCAGCAGCTGGCTGGGCATGGAGAAGCCTTGCTGGGTCTGGGCTTTCTCTTAGTTTTCCACCTGTGAGTGTTCAAGGGCAGTCAGTCTGCCTGTATGCAGAAGAGCAAAGAGCCAGAACATGCGCATGTGGATACAGCAGAAGAAAAGGGGGTGAGTAGGGTGAGGGAGTTGTTTGGAAAGAGAGCTCATAACCATGGTTATGTGTTTGTACACATGGGGAGAAAAAAGAGACCAGCTTGTGGACTGGAAGTGATGGGAAAGTTTTGCAGTTTTGATTTTGACAGTTTTTCTGAAGATAGCTCACACTTCTTGTGCCGTTCACAGAGGAGCTGCATTATTCCTTTTCCAGGCTAGTGCTTTGAGAAAAGCCTTTCTGTGAATTTTTGTGGTATTTTTCTACTCACTGTGGTATTCACAGATATGAAGGGAGGTGGGAGCAGAGTGAACAGGCCCCCTAAATCCATAATCACTCTGAGCAATTACATTCATGAATGTCACCATTGATGAGTACAGTGTGTTGTACAACCAACCAAGTGTTACCCAAACACAGAGCATTTTCATATGACCCATCAGAGCTATAAGGAGACATTTTGATGCCAGGAGTATGTCCTCCACTCAACTCCAGCTTGACTTCTCCAACTCCAAAACTTCTGGCCACCACTATTGCATTCAGGTTGTCTGGTCTTCAGCCACAGAGACAAGACCTGGTACTGATCTGTTGCTTTTTCTCCTGTTCAAAATGTCCCTTTAATCCTGGTGTTCTTCGCCTGTCCATGGAGACCTTGCACCCTCCTGTAAAACAAGTCTTCCCTTTCCTGGGAATGAGACCTTGGTCTCATGTTGCAGCCTATCCAACTTGAACAAGTTCTTCTTGCATGTGTTTGTTGTGTGACAGAAGACATCTGAAGCATCTTCCAAACATGAACAATCAGCCTCTTCCACTGCAGTCAAGGGGAGGTTTGCCAACAGCTGTACAAAAATTGGGCTCAAACTCTCATCTGAAAGACAGATGAATAAAAAATGCAACATACATTGCTGCTGAAAATAGATTATTTCTAATTCCCACAGCTCTCTTTGTGGTTTAAAATAAGCCTTTCTGCATTAAGACTACAGTTTTTAAACTAACGAAATTAAAAAAACCCTGAAATGTTCTTTCTGAGTGTTGTTTCAATTACATTTCCATGAGTCTCCATACTTTGATGTGTGAATTTTCCCATTAGATTCAGATTGCTTTGGTTTGGACTCCATCAATGAGGCATACAGTGGCAGTGGGATGAGACCTCTCATTTTTACATCCAAGGGACCAAAGGAAATGAGTCAGCAAATTGGCAAGGTCCTATCTGATTGCAAAACTGCTGAGCATGATCAGTCATTGGGATTCAATACCTATCCTCTGCCTTGCAGCTCCAGATTCAGTCTTCTAAGGGATCATGGTTTCAGGGTCAAGAATGAGTGGGTACTTTTATTCTGTGTGTTGTCCTAGTCTCTAATACATGCATTTGAAGGACCTGACTGTTAGTAGTTATTAAGAATATTTTTTACTCCTGTGATTGAATCAGCTGCTGCCTGGAAGTGTTATATTTAAGTAATGGATTGTTGTTACTAGTGGGTTTTGAGTTAAAACAGATGCCACCAAGGTTGTTCTGGCCACAAAGAAGCATGTGGAGGAAATCAGAAAAAGATAACTTGGAGGAGTAAGACATGGGGTAGCCTTTCAAAAAGCAACAAGTTGTCTTCTTTTCAGGGTAGAACTTGAGCCATTTATGAAAAATACTCTATGTTTGTGCTGTCTGTGACTGAATTTGATGTTTTTTTTCCACTTCTGCCTTCCCTGACTTCCACCTTAGGTGTACTCTAAGCCTACTAAGTGCAACAGGGAGGCCCAAACAGGCTCAGATGCATTAAGCATTAATTTTGTTTCTTTTCTTCATGCCTCTTTCTAATGTATTTCATCTGCTATGAACAGCAAGTGTGAACCACATTGAAATAATGAAATGTCAATATGCAAACAATACCATTTCTCAGGGACAATGTAAAGGGCAGAAATATAAACTTAAGTCTCAAAGGCAATAAATGCTCCTAAATTAGTCTTGAAAAAATGCATTTCATCTGCCTAAAACACATAAAAGTTTACATATTTTGGTATTATTTACTCTTCTTCCCTATTAAGTACATAGTGCCTTTCTTATTATGGAATATGTCTGGGGAAAGAAAGTAAATTTGTTCTAAGGGAAGCACAGTAATTGCCCCTATATCTCCATTCAACCACTCTCCAGTTTTTAGTGTCCAGGTCCTCCTATTATATTATGTCTAAATGAGGCAGAAAATCTATTCCTTTGGGAATTTGCTAGTGATTTTGTTTGGAACAGGATTTCATCCCAGGAATGCCCAGAGCCTGGCAACTAATAATGACTGTGCATCTTGGGCTTTTACCTGCACTGGTTCTGGGGGAGCTAAAATTTTGTATACAAAGCAAAAAGAGCTGTTAAAATTTTGATTTCCAGTGCAAGTCATCATTTACCATATGGTCAGGTATTTACCCCAACGCCGTGTTGTTCAGCAATCATAGAGGTTTGCGTGGGGTGGAGCTGAAGCAGGGGGTTGTTGTTTTGATTTCAAAGTCCTGTGCATCAAACTGTCTCTAAATTGCTGTCACCACAATGCCTGTGAGCCAGTCTGCTGTGTGAGTCTGACTGGAACCAGCCCCCAGAAACACTGTCCTTTATCCTCCCCTTCCCCACACTCTTGCTGTGTGTCCTTCAGAGCTGGGATGGACTCTGGGACCTTTCATGCACTGCCCCACCTTACCTGACTTTTGAGCAGACAACACCTGTCAAACCAAGTACAGGAAAGACAATCAGAGAGCTAATTCTGGTGGTTTCAACTTTGCTCCTACTTTCAGTGGTGAAAAGCAAGTTTGCCTCTCAATAGTTAGGCTACTCAAGTTGCTAGAAAGGCAAATAGCCAATAAACACCCACTGGCCACCTCTACGGGGCTTTATGTTGTTGTTTGTCATTTATTTCTGCGGCTGGTACTAATTTTCAGTTTGTCATCCTTTGACTCATAGAAATTCTTCCCCTTCAAAAAGGATGCATCTCCCTGCCGACCACGGAAAAAATGCGGCATGCAATTCAATCCTTTCCTGATAGTACCGGAGACGAGGAGAGGGCAAGTTAGAACACCATGATGAGGAAGTTCTGTCATTTCCAGAAGGAAGCATGATTCACTGTGCAGAGCATTTTTGGGAGCCTGAATCAGAGCTGTCGAGGAAGTCAGTTCTTGGACAGTTTAATGTTTAGTTTAACTATGACTTTACCGGTGAAACGCGTGCCTCTCTCCACAGCCAGTGGGTATGGAGAGATCAGATAACATGCCACCGAGGAGCAGGCAAGAAGATTGCCAAGGAAGCGGCTTTCAAATGTTTCGGATAAAATGAGAAGTGCCCCAGAAAAATCTGTCCTTAAATGTCATCGCGAGGCAGCGCTCTCCTGAAAGCAGATTTGAGGGAGAAATATTTTCTCACACTTTTCCCGAGCACAGCACAGGCAGTGGGAGGGACCTGCAGGGTGGCCATAAGGAGCTGTGAGGAGGGGAGGGCCATGCAGCGAGCTGCAGCCGGGCTCCTTCCCAAAAGGTCTGGAATTAGCACGCTAGCGGAGAGATGGCTTCATTAGTCATGGCACAGACCTGCTAAGTAAAGCTATCCGCAGAAAGAATGAGTTGTGTGTTAGCTGCCAACAGGCTGCAGGAGAAATTCTAGTTGTTGTTTTTAATTGCCTATTGTACCCTGAAAGAATCACAATTTGATTAATGTAGTGTCCCCCCTCCGCCCACTGCACACCCCCTCACACGCACACACCGTAATGCAGAAAACAAGATTAGTTTGGAGTGTCTTTCCCTGATCTTCTGCCTCCCCATATTCCCTTCTTCCCCACAGGAAAGACAAAGACTTACTAGCAAAGTACACATCTGGGAAGGGTCCTCAGCTGAGGAACTGGGCATATTCCTGGGCTACCACGACTGGTTTGGAGCAGGTGGCCAACTACGCCTTTTCTCCCCAAATGTAGTTTAATAAAGTGAAGAGAGGGAAGAAAAATCTATGTTATTACTTGTGAAGATTAGCAGACTGTTGATGTGTTTGTGCCTCCAGGGATGTGTGTATGTATATCACTGAGGTCGAGCAGAGGGAAAGGTCAAGATATTTACTGTATGGAAATACATGCAAGAACCCAAAACATAGTGTAGGAGGGCGGTGTTTATAGCCTGTACACTTATATAAATAGAAACCATCCTTCAAACTCACTCTTTGCACTCTGTTGCATAGGGATTTACATTTCTGGCCTCATGGATAAGGAAAGACTGAGTGTTAGGGAGAGGCAGTGTTCTTATAGGATGTGAAAGGAAATAATGGGATACACCGAGCATGCCTACGCATCCCTCGAAGACGTCACTCTATCTGGGAGCCAAAAGGTAAGGGAGTGGGTTTGCTGACTATGACACATGGTGGGAGGAGATCTGAGACACAAAGGAGTCATGGGTGTGAACCAGGAAACAAGACCGTGCCCACCCAGCTTTTTTGTTTGCTTGAGGAGGATGTAAAATATGCTTACACCAGTTGTGCTCCAGCTCCAGCGCTAATTGTTAACAATAAAAGGTCACCAGAAAACAATTGCTGGGAACCAGAATTACACAAGGGACCTGGGTAATGGGATCACTCCTTCACGAGGGAATGCCATCCCGCCAGGGAGCGGGTGCTGGGAGATCCCTGGGAGGACTGGCCAGGTCAGCGCAGGAAGGGAGGTGCACCCCTGTGTCAGCCAGACCTCCCTCCTCAGCTCCCTGCTCCCAGATGGGCACCAGGCAGCCTCAAGCTTATTTAGTACCTATTTTAGGGAGTTTAAATGCAAGGTGAAGGGCTGTTCTTTTTCCTATTATACTGGGAGGAGAATATTGGCTTTGACATCCCTTCCTGTGGCAGTGTTGGGGCTTTGAAGGGACATGCTGGGTAGGTTTGCACAGCAGGAACAAGGACTGCCATCTGAGGGAGGGCCAGGATGAGCTGGAAGCAGCATATCCCAGAGGAAAAAGAGGGAGGTACCGCTTGAGTGTCTTATTCCCTCCCAAAATACGTCTCTACTTCATGGGTGTGAATACTGCTCTGGAAGGAATTTCTAAGCTAGCATTAAATTCATCTGTGTGAACACCAGTGACTGCTGAAAACTCCTGCCAGCATGTTGGATAAGTATTTTGACAACCCATCCTGTCCCAGCTCTGTGCTCTTGTGCCTCTCTGGTCTACTTGCATGTGCCTGCTTGTGTGTTCAGCACCCCATGAGCTGCGCTCTGACCATCCTGGTTATTTAACCTCCAGGACTGAACAAAATTAAGGGATGTCTGAACCAATGAGAGATGTTTTGAGGCCATGTCCATGCTGAGGAACAGCCTGAATGTCAGAGAGGGGCTGAGTTCAGTCAGCCCCTCTCTGACATTCAGTGACAGTCAGTGGTGGGTACAGCCACAAAAATGCCAACCCCGTGTGGATTTAGAGGCATTCTGAGGCATTCCATGTCTGAGCAGACTCAGGCCCTGGCTGCCCTGCCTTCATTCCACATTTACACAAGTTCAACTATTATTAAATGGTCCAAAGACATTTATTTACCTTTTCCTATGCCTTGACCTCTGAGAAGTTGCATGTGTGTCTAGCCCACCCTAACCTGAAGTGCTGAACCCTGAGCTTTCTGTAGCTGCATCCACCCAGAACAGCACAACATTGTTGTCCCCACAAAGGCTTCCATCAGCCACAACCAGCTCTCTCCCAGCCCTTCAAATCAATTCCTGCAGCCAAACTTTAGAGCCAGGGAGAAAGAACAGGCACATGTGAAAAGCAGTCATTGGGGGACAGTGCACAACTGTTTTCCCTTCTTCCAGTGATTGCACGTGTCTGATAGTGCCCATGCATTTTTGAAGCTGTTCTGTTTTGTGATGAGGCTCAAGTCTGTTAAAAGAAGCCACTGCCGAAAACCATTTTCTCAACAATTCCATCAAGTCTAGAGACAGAGGCAAAGATGCCACAGATGACCAAGTAGCTACTTCATATGTGTTCAGTATGGAGATTTCTCAAGAAAGCTGCAGGAATAGCATGATGTAAAGCAGGAAACTTCTTGAGCAGCTGAAGGACACTGTGAGAGATGTTAGACGATTTATGTGAGGAGAGCTTGCTAAATTGTCAAACTTTCCCACATGCTGTTCCCTCGTGTGAAGAATTTTGTGTTCTGCAGACAAGGAGAGCTCAAGAAGTGACAAGGCACATCCTTGTGAGGTCTGGGACTGAAAAGGGAAACAAAGGTTAATTCAGGGCCTGGTTCTCACTGAAAACACCATCATTATAAGAAGGCAAGAGGCCTTTAGTTCTCTTTGAAGGGATGCCAGGTATGTGCTAGGAGCTGTTTGAACATGTCTGGGATCATGCAGATGCCATATGCAGGTCATAGTCTGGGCACTGTGGTGTGCCCAGTACCAGTGCTAGAAAAGACACTCAGGAGCCACAGGACCCTGGGTGCTGTAGGTATTTTGTCCATCTATGAATCCAGCCCCATTTAGTTCAGTTTGGTCACAGCACATAAGAAAGATGCTATAATCTGATGAGGATCCAGAGCATTGTTGCAATCCCCACAGGTGCAACAAAAAGTACCTGTGGGGGAAGGACTGGAGAAACCGCATCTGCTTACTGTAAAAAAAAAAAAAAAAAAAAGAGATAGGAGTGAATGCAGAGAATGTTTTTAAATATCTGAAGGGTTACTACAAATAGCAGAACACAGATCCTGTGGTGAGATAGAGAGGTAAGAAGAGGCTTCAGCTGGAATAGGGAAGATTCTTATTAGACACCAAGGAAAAAAATCTAATCTTTGTGATAGTAAGATTATGAAGCCCTGTAATGGATTGACTGGAGAAATTCTGGGTCTCCAGACTGGATGCTTTTAATAGTAGAAAAACAGCAGCCAGGAAGAACAAGGATGTAGCTGATGCTACCATGGATAACCTCCTGAGTTCCTTCCATGTAGTACACAAGCTGAAGAAGAGGAAGGAACTACTTTCCAAGTTATCCTTCATTCATTGCTGTTTCCGCCGGTATCACTTTTCACTCCAGCTGCATTTAAAATCAGCAAAATGATTCCTCTGTTAACAAATGACTGTGTAGCAAAACCCAGGAGTTAGGAATGAGCAGGTCTTGAAAAAACAGAGGATATGAAAAATTTGTGCTTTTATTATGGTGACCAGATCCTCCTTTTTCATAGAGCAGGTCTGATTTTGTTCATTTGCTCTCAGCAAGCAGAGTTAATGGTTACCGTTCTCTGTAAAATAGAACTTCCATTACTGAAGAAAAAATCATTTTACAGCACTCAGTCTTCAGCCAATAAAGTTTAAAAGCTGCATGAAGAGTTTTACATTTTGAAACATTTATTTTTAAGTGAACTATAAAGATGAGTCTTAATGCTCAGATTTCTGAATCAATAAAAATGTTCAAATGTCTCTGTCAACAGCATAGAGAAACTGAAGCCAAAATGCCACTAAACAAAAGATAAAATCTTGGATGAAATACCCTGGCCTTTACTGTCATTTGTGAGAAGTGCTGTCTCTTCATATAGAGATACGAGCCAAAACTGAGTCCTGCCACTGTGACCACTGGGTCCTTATGAAGTGAGCCCAAAATAGACCAGTTAA
This sequence comes from Hypocryptadius cinnamomeus, assembly GCA_013400635.1. Classification (NCBI taxonomy): domain Eukaryota; kingdom Metazoa; phylum Chordata; class Aves; order Passeriformes; family Zosteropidae; genus Hypocryptadius; species Hypocryptadius cinnamomeus. The sequence continues at coordinate 21,413 of VYZP01050416.1, forward strand.
AATAGTGCAGTTTGCTATGTGCACAGGGACTTTTAGCACATGCTTTTGATGAGATCTTTATGACAGTAAATGTAGATACTCATTGTTATACTTGAGGTTGAATTCCAGCTTTTGTCCTGAATCCTTCCTCCTTCTCCTCTTTGCTATATTTTTAGCTGCTCAAAACTTTTGGAAGCAATTCCTTTTGTGATTACAATTGTCACGTTTGTTTTTATCACTTCCTGGTAAAAGAATCCATGTTAGATTGAATAATCTTTTTTTTGTTTTTCCTACTTGTTTGGATATCCCTAAGCTGTAATTTGAAACTCAGCCCTAGCCTGGCTCAAACCTAACAAGCTACACACCCCAGAGGTATGTGAGAGAGACCTGTGAAACAAAATCAAGCCTCAGGCAACAACTGAATCTATAAAGGTTCACTACCCACATCCTTTTATGGACTCATGGTCCACAGTTGCAATAGAGATTTCAATGAGTAATCTAAAATTGGAAGCGAAAAAACTCCCAGGTTGAGCATGTTAAAAGCATTAACGTCCTGGAAAGTGCTAAAGTGACCATGGATTTGAAATCTCACACTCTCTTGTCCCAGGAGGGACATGTACATGTGTGCTCTCTCCTGACCCTTAGGTTTGGTCCAAGGAAATGATGCCCCATTCTGATGGTGCTCATAGATCCTGCAGTCTCAGAAACCTTCATGTCAGTGGTATAAAATTAGGGGACAAATTAGTTGATGCATAATGATTAATCATGACTTGAAATCACCATGTACACCTGTTTGCAGGTTTGGCTTTCCACTGTTGTTTTTTATGAGCAGGTAGTGTAGTGTGTGCTCACCAAAAGCAGCCCCAGCCTTCAAGCAGGGTGCCTGAAGAAAAGCCCTTTCAGTACCTGCAGGGCCAAAAGTCAAGTGTGCTCCCCACCACAGAGATGTCAGTGACAGCATCACAGACAGATTTGCCTAACCAAAGCCCCATTTAGGAAAAAAAAGCATTACTAGCATGTGAAGTTTTCTGTTTCACAGAGCCTGATGTACAGTCCTAGCTTTCCATGGGATTGGGAATTCAGGAGCCTGAAGGAAAATGAAGTTATAGCTTTGTAGAAGCCATGGTCTACAGTGTAAGCAGCTATTGAAAAATTGGTGTCTTTCCTAGGATGGTGTGGGGAGATAGGGACTGCAATATTTATTTAACACATGAATGTGTGTAGACATTTATATCTCAGTGCAACCTGTAAGGGGAAAGCAGCCCAGCCTAATTCCCTTCCTCAGGGCAGAGCCTGGAGTGTGCTGCCTGTCCCATCACGTGTGCAAATCTTCATGGACAAACAAGAACTTTCTCTGGCTGGAAAACAGTAACTTGCAATGCAAGGCATGCCAACCTGTGTCAGCAGTATTGCTCCCCTGGCACTGCTCCTCCCCATTAATTGTAGAGTAGAAAACATTCTTCTTCAGGCTTTTCCTCTAACTACCCTAGTGTGAGAGCCAGGAACTGTGGACATTTGTGTGGAAGAAATTTGGCAGCTGAAACCTGTGGAAACCTGGCTCTGGCAGGAGCCTTTCCAAGACCAGCATCTGGACTCCTGGTTAACTTCCTGACTGATCTGCTGCCTCAGACAGGATGCCAACCTCGATAAGTGCACCAAACATAAGGGGAGGGCTGGGCAGAGGCTTGGACATCTCTTCTGGTTTAAAAATAGCAGAGCAAATCCAAAGCACATTGGTAGAAAGGCTGTAACTTCAAAGCCCAACTGGAAAGTGCTTCCTCTTGATGTTTGTCTTGCAGATTACTGCCTGGGTTGAGTTTCTGCCTGTCTCTGCAGCAAAGCTGCGGCTGCAACCTCACTTACACAAAGAGGTGAATTTGAAGCTCAAACACAAGACCATTTCTGGTGCACAGTGAACAGCTTGGCTCAATTTATGGGGGCATCTGTGTCAAAACTGTTGTGATGTTTGCAAAGCCCATCAGCATTTTGCTTGTCTGGGTGAAGATGGTAGTTCTGTGTGTGCTGTTTTCCTTGTTTATGCCATTAGGAGAAATCTTATATTGGCTTTCCAAAATAGAAGGGAAAAAAGGTGCTGTTTAGGCTACATCTCAGCTGTGTATATGTCTGCATGTATATGGTATAGGGGGAATGTGCTCATGTGTGTATAGGAGAGCCTTTCCTTCAGAGCTGACTCAGAGATTACAGGTGACTGCAAAGTTATTTGGTGTTCTTCCACCCAGACAAACCACCTGCCAAGCTTGGATTCTCCCTTGGTGTTTGAGACATCCACATTAGCCCCTCTCCTTCTGGAATTCCACAGCTGTGGAGACAAAGAAGCCAAAACACTAAAGTAGAGCGCCTAAAGCAGGTGGCAGCGTGTTATTCCAGTACCTCACTCCTACATAGGGCTTGTACAGCCCAACCCATGCCTGGCTTTCACCATGGTGTTTTCAAACATGAAAATGTGACAAGGCTTCTGTAACTTCTCTGGGACCAGAGTCAATCATTTTCCTACACACCAACACTTTATACATACCCAGATGAAAACATGCAGGTGCTTGCAAACAGTATAAACATCATCCAGCACACCCTTTATACAAAAATCACCCACTTTGTTGATTCACCATTTCTCTTTTCACCACAGGGAAGACTAACACTTTCTGAACAACAGACACAAAGTATTTTGCAAGTGGGAAACAAGTGGCATCAGATGAAAACTCTTGAACAATTGATTTCTCTTGTCCTTCTGCAGTTCTTTCTTTCCATTAGCATTGTTATCCTGTCATTCTTTTTTAAAGGTGAGGAGGAGAACAGAAGAACAGCTAAACCCAAAGGCAGTTATCCACAGTGTACACTGCATCCTGAGAGTCCTCACTACAAGTACAAACAATGTTGATTTCCTGCCACAACAAGGTAGCAGGGAGGTGTGCCAGAGGAGGAAAATGATCTTTTTACAAAGAGAAACTTGTCCAAGACAACTTTATTACCAGACATAAACTCAAGAGAGCTAAAAAGCTGCTTTTAAAAAATGATCAGGTGCAGGGCAGAAGGATTAGGTCAGGACTTAAGAGCTTTCCTCCAAAATGTGGCAAATAGATTCTGAATTCTGATTGTGTCTGCAGTGTCAGCAGGTGACTGATTCATCTGCAGCATGGGAAGAAGACTTTTAACACTGTCCAGACAAGGGATATTCCACTGCTCACAGGACACCCTGGCCTACTTCAGTCACTTGGCAATTCTCATCAGGCCATGAAGGCAAGTTAGTCATGCTCCTGTTCACGAAGTTTCTGACACTTCTGCTCTGCAGTAAGCCATGAAGCCTCAGAGAGACTTTCTGCCTTATGGGTGTCGTGCAACGAGTGAGACTGTAATATCTTAAATTTTTTTTGCAGGTTTGTCTGATAAGTGGGTGGCAACAGTTAGAGGCCAATTTGTGCTTTTCCATCACTCTGTCTAGACATATTTGCAGGGACTGCTTTGCCTAAAAGAGGAAAGGGTATATCATATATTACACAATAATGGGTTATTTTTACTTGTAATGCATTAAGAGGCTGTTTTCAATCAGAAACCATTTGATATGAGGGTATGTTCTGGACGATAAATGGAAAAAGTGGAGCATATCCTTTTTTTTTTTCTTTTTTCACACAGCAGACAATACCCATACTTTCCATATAGACAGGAAATGGCTTAGGTTTATATATAGAAATACAGTCTATTTTATATGCATACATAATGTATTGATTTATTTAAAAACTGTCTCTATAATTGGTTGAAGCTGCAAAATTGATACACACCTATGTAAATACTTCAGTGCAGCCCTGAAAAGACAAATCTGGAAACTTTAAGTGGGATTCCTTGCCATCAGACTCAGAGGGCACAACACGCATGGTGTGAGGGTCATGTGCCGTTCAGCAGCCGCTCAGAGCCACCAAATCTGCTCTGTTCAGCTTCTGTGTGTCCCAACTTACAGTCCTACTAGATTTCTGCAGTATCTTCTCACAGTTGTATCTTCTCACCACCCCTTCATCCCACAGACCCTAATAGGCCAGCAGTTCTTTGTTCTCACTGGCACTACAACCAGTGGGGCTGGCTCCCGTTCTGGCTCAGGTCTGTGGAGTTCTCCAGTCCCATATTCCCTGGCTACCTGCCACCTCTTTTGGCTGGAGCTGTCCACTGTCCTCTTCTGTTTCTGGATTGGAAGAAGGTGCTCTACATTCCTCAGGAGTGGGGTGTGTCCATAGCAGAGCACTTTTCTGCACAGCCACATATTGTCTGTAGTCACCCTTTCCCCAGGGGAACAACACACAAAAAAACCTTTCCTGAGAGGGGCACAGTTCCCAGGCAGCAGCTCAGTTTGGATTTTGGGGTTTCTTTCCACATCTTTGTGCTTCTGCCCCTGAGACATGAACATTGGGAAGGTGATGAGCTGCTCCCAGGTTTCTGGAGTCCAGGCTGCTTAAGAAGTCAAGGAATCCCTGCTTTATCAGTGCTGTTCTGCAGTTCAGTGGAGCTAAGTCACTTTTTGACTCTAAAATCTTGCAGAAGATATTTGGATTGTTTTAAGATGATCTTCCACTAAGCTGAGACTCCAGGAGTTATGACGGTTAAGAGCTACATGTTTAAAACCGTGTTCAGTTCAAATTGGATGAATTCCTGCTCACCAGACTATGATCCACAGTCAGGCATTATGGTCAGATTAGTTAATACATTAGCAAAAGTGAATTTGATGGACACAGCCACCAGCTGGACTGTGATCTGATAAGGCAGTCACAGAGAAGACACAGTAATAGGCCAGAAAAAAAAATTGTTTCTTTCAGGCACTGTAAACAGATCTGTGTTTACTTCATTGCAAAGGGCTTTTTTTTTCCTGTGTTACCAACATGTAATCTTTCACTTGACTTAATATGTGTTTGATATTGTTTGTTTGTTTGCTTTTACATATGCTACATCTCTTAATGGGATTCTTCAGCCTTGTATTTTGTTCCATGTAGATAAAAAATTTCTCCAATGCTTCCCTTTAGATTTCTCAAGCTCCACATGGCTGCACTGCTCTTTTCAATACATTTTTTCCCCAGCTGTTTTTTAATAAGGCAAGAAGTACAGTAAGAGCACTTGGCTACTTCCTACTGCAACCATTAATGGCCATGGTAGGCAAAGACTCACAAACCCTGTTACAGATAAGAAAATAAATCTCTCTCTACCATGAAGCTGTAGTGTAAGGACTGAAATACTCTGTAAGCCGTTAAAGTTGAACTCGGAGTGAGGAGAACTCCAGCCGTCACCTTGCATATTTCATTTGTTACAGGCCATCTGTGTGCATCATCAGGGATCTCAGGAAAATATTACTCAGCTGTCTTTTATCTCTGCCTAGTCTAGCTGGAGCGTGGGTAGAGAATACAAAGAAACAGGTTCCTACCCTCAGCCTGATGATAAAAGATGCTGGTAACCTAATGGAAGCAAATGTTCTGTATTGATTAATAATACAGGGCTATAACCCGCTGAATGTGCTGTGCATGGAGCAGAGTTTGGAAAACAAGCAATGAGTTTCTTCCTTCCTAATAAGCTCTTTATTAGTTGTTGAAGTGGAATGTGAGAGTAGAAAGTAAAGCTCAGGTATCAAAAGAAGTGGTGATGACGGGTTGAGGGGGGGTCACTTGTGAAAACAGTGGAAATCAAATCAATTAGGCCTGTCAGCTGGAAAACATCATGGGGAATTAACACTTGTTTGTCTGGATTCCTGCAGCCTGCAAGAAAGTGCACAAAAAGAAGTGTGTTCAGGTAACAAAGAAAGTGTTGTATTAAAACTGTGGTTCCACTAAAGGAAGAAAAAAGGTGTTGTGTTATGTAAGACTTACAGCCACTGACAGATGAAATAAGTTAATAGGATACAACTTTAAAACCAGCAATGAGCTTTTACCCTTCGGAAACAAATGCATCTGCTCAGCAGCAATGGAAGGAGGTAAAGGTACCACCTCTGTGAACTTTAGGACTCATAAAGAGTAGAACCTGGCAGAGCCCTGCTGAAAATGGTGAGATTTTTCCTGGTTACCATGAAACTGGAATTACAGCTGGTGGCATAAATGGAAAAGGCATGCAAAAAATCCAGGGAATATTTGGATCGTGGGGCTACAAAGGAGGGAAACCTCGGGGGCAGAGACCTTCTGGAGTCTTTGGATGTCAACCTCATTTCTGGTTTATTTTGCTTTCTCTCACCTCAAGTTTGAAATATACTGAAAGGCCCTTCCCTCTACTGAAAAAGAGTTGTTTAGTTTTGTTTTGTTTTTCATATCACACTCCAGGAGAGCAAAGATATGGTGCCAGGGCAGTTACAACCACAGCTTCTACTGGATCAGTGCCTGGCTGAGGAAAGCAGGAATTCGGATCTATGGTCTCCAAGGCCTCTGACTAAACTCATTAAAACTTGGACACAAAAATTAAGTAGTGAGATGCATTGGCCCTGTTCCCTTCTCCTCCCCTAATTCTGGCAGACACCAGGGAGGTTCCCCCAGCCCCTGGGGCTGCCAGAGGGGTGACCACCCTGGGCACAAAGCAGGGATGCCCTCCTGCATCAACCTGGATTATGCAGAGCCCAGACCTGGTTACCAAAGCCAGGGGCTTGAGGCTACCTGCACACAAAATCAAACCTCAACCTGCCAGATGGACTGGCCTCATGGGTGCTTTTTATCACTGGTTAATTCTTGTAGGTTCTACTGAGACACCCCAAATTGCCAAGAAATACTGTAGGAATAAGCAATAGGATCAAAAAGTTTCAACAACTTGCACTTATGTTAAAAAAGAAGGGGACTGTGAATAACTTCTTTATCTTTTAAACTTGTGTTAACATTATTGATTTTCATTGCTGTTTTTCGAAGCAAAGTAGTTGCGGTAGCTTTCAAAGTCTGACTGGATTCCAGAATAAAAAATGCAACTGTTCTTTCCCTGTTCCCCTGCTTTATGCACTGACTACACATACACATTCTTGGCACACACTGCAGCCTTTAAAGTGCACAATTTTTAATGCAATTAGAAAAAGAAACAATTCCAAATGACAGGAATAATTTAAAGGAATGGCTTGAAGGTGCAATCACAAATGGTTTAGTACTTTTTATTCAGAGGGAATTGCTTCATGAAAAACATTTCTTCTGACTGTCTAGCAGTTTTTGAATCACCTTGTCCAGCGTTTCAAGAGTCATGGCCATCCCTAGTTGTAGTTGGAATTATTTTATTTGTAAAAATGAGTAAAAACAATTTTTGCTATACTTGGGTGAAATAACAGAAGAGAGAAGTGCTGTTTAACTTTTGTCTTTGTTACTCCAGCCATTGAAAAGCCCTGGTCTCTCCTGCTTTCACATATTTTATTTCACAATGAAGTTGGGACATTAAGTCAACCAACCTACACATTTCAATGCAAATAAAATATAACAAAGCAAGAGCTACTTGTTGCCCTTTACAGATCAGTGGTAGGGAAGGTGTGGAAAGCTATTTGGAGCTCCCCCTGCTCACCCCTGTTAACACTTGCATGCTTCCTTAAAGGAGTGATTACACCTTGCTGTTGGCAGTGCAAAGCTTAGTAAATCTTTACATTTTCACTATGAAAGAAGGGAATTTCCTCTTCTGTGGGCAGCCAGCCAGTGAAAGGTGATGGGAAATACATGACATCCTGTTCTGTCTACCTTTCATCTTTCATGTTCACAGATGCATTTTGAGCCTGACATGCAGGTGTAATTAAAAACAGGTTGGTGCCACGCACAGCTCAGCAGATGCACACAAAATTAGTACCTGCTGTGAATCCAAGTACTTTAGCTTTTATGAAGCAGCCAGGCATTTGCAAATTGTCTCTTGTAACTGCAATAATACCAACATAAGAATAAAGTCGATCGTGTGGCTTTCACTAACACAGAAAAATGGCAAACACTTTCCTCATTAGTACTCAAAGCAATGTAATCCTAACTATTCATGCTGATGGTTTTCAAATAAGCTAACACTTATGCACTGGTGCATTTCACACTTAAAAAAACCCCAAATCCCTCTTTTCCAGCATTCCCTGCTCATGTAGGCAGCAATGCAGCACCCGTATTCTCCAGCTGGCCACTGCTGTGCTGAGGCTGGGAAGGGCTGGTGCTCTGGTCACCCCCCATTTGCCATGATCTTCAAAAGCACTTCTGAGGAGGATTCAGTTCTCCAGCCTACTCACTGCAGGCACTGTGGTTGGCATGCCTAATGTGGCTGCCATACCTTCTCTTCCCTAAAAGTCAAATCAGGAGAGGGAGATGCAGGCAGGAGGTGCTTGCTCTGCAATTGCCTGGTCCTGCCCTGCTACAAACGATGAGAGACTCTTGCCAGGAGGGGATTCCATGTGAGGCCACACACCAAAGTGACAGGGAGCAGAGGATGGGGCCATAAAATTTGGTGGCAGTGGAGCTTTCGACTGCAGTACTTCACAAAAATGCTTCTCCCTGGCAATTGGCAGCAAGAAAAAACACAGTAAAAAGAAGATCCATCTCTTGCTTGCCTCACCAGCAGCTCAGCCAGGTTTTGTTGCTTTCAGTACTGGGGCAAAGTTGGCTACTAAAATTCTCCCCACCTCAGTTTAGTGATCCCAGACCATGAGTAGGAGCAGACCTTCACCTCTGACGAGCACAGCAGCATAAATCTGTTCAGCTGCACATTTCAGCTCCCTGGTGTCAGACAGGCATAATGAGAGCTCCAGAGTCCAAGTGCCACCACTCCAGTCTTACAGCAGTGCCACTGCCCACGCTCCATGTGAGTCAGCTGTGGGAGGGGAGAATTAGGCCCAACATGTCTGGGCTGAAGCAATGATTTAATCAAACTGCTCCTTCCACCTCTGACAAGTGCCTTTTCATGCTTCCTGGTGTTTAGTTTGAAGTTGCCAGTTGGAATTTTTCACACCTGTGGTTTATTTAAGTCCTTATTCTGCTATAGCTCTACACATTTAAGACAATAAATGTATCCTGTAGAGCTGTGAAGTATTAGGTGAGGGGAACATGTATGTGCAGGTGATGGGAATAAATGAATGATATAGGCATTGCTACATTTTCTATTGCTTTCCTAATACTATGACCTCCCAGCTCAAAAAACCAGTTTTAAATGCTGTGAGGAACTCCTGGCCAAGTTCTCAAAGTATTCAGTGTGTGTTCTGGCTATTCATGCAAGAAAATTTTTCATACCACTTATAAATATTCCCAAGAATTATCACATGGGCCAATTGTGTTCATCAGGAACACTTAATAAGAGAAAAGGAATTACTTCAATTTAACGCAGTCACACCTGAGATCAAAATCTACTTAACAGAGAGGAAATTAGGCAAATATTTACAGAACAAAAATTAAAAAAAAAAATAGGAAACTCGCACGGGGGGGAAAAATAAAGAAAAAAAAAAAAGGCAATAGTAGATCAGACTGTAGGAGAACGTTGCCATACCTGAAAAGTGGAGTTATAAAGTAACCCAGAATTATTTTAGACAGTACAGTGGGTTTATCAAGACTTTAATCAACAGGTAGGCAGGAGATGATTTTTTTTTTCAGTCATTAGGCATTATTGTAATAGTTTGTTAATCATTCATTTTCAAAAATCCTGGCTTCCTCCTGCAGTTTAAAGTTAACCAAAGAATAAGCAATTGTATCTATTTGAATTACCTTTCTTCAGACATAGTCGAGTTTTCATTGTCAGGGCAGCAAGAGCCAAACATTTCCAGCTTCTATTCTCGGCTGTAACAATTCAAACTGATTAGCCCAAAAATTTTAAAAAGAAAATAAGAATAAAGCAACACATTATATATTTTCTTGTTATAGCATCTTCTTTAAAGGCATTTTATTCAGAACAGCTGCGTCCCTACTACTTTCCATCACTGTCCTGTTCATCTCACTATCAAGATAAATGATTTTTAGATATACATGGCTGGACCTTGCATTTAAACAGGCTCTAATCCCCATGGCCAGAGATACCATGAATAACTGAAATACCAGAGAATGAATAGTTTCACTAACCATGTTTTCCCTTAAATAATCAGAGCACCTGGTAGATCCACACACATTTAATTAATTTGCTGCTTGCTCCATTGCATAATTAACCATTTAATTTCATTGCCCTCTGGTTTTGCTCACTAATTAATTATTTCTTGCTGTTTCATCAATCGGCTACCCATACATTTCTTGCTTTTCCAGCTACTGGGTTTACCTTCTTCTTCATTATATCAGCCTTCCTCCCTTTTTTGTTCCTGCCCAATTTCCATTCCTCTTTCCGTCCTTTCTCAGCTGTTGCTCACTCTTTGTCTCAGCAGTGGAGCAGCCCAGTCCCCAGTGGGGCACAGACACTGCCCCCAGACAGAGGGGACCTGGCTGGGCACCACATTCAGGTCTTGGACAGGGTGGGAACCTCACTGACAGAGCAAAACCTGTTTGAAGTGACAATCCCAGGACACAGCATCATCCTGGCTGCAAATGATTCATTTCCAGTTGTTAAAGCAAACCTAGCTGGACTGGAGAGATGTGATTTAGGACAAATGCTGCTAGCAGTTGTTTGAAATGAGAAGAGTTTAACAACTTAGGGATTTTCTGTTCCTAAGACAGGAACTGCTCACTAGCTGATGTCTTAAACCTACTGTTAATGCTTCATGGCATCCTGCAGGTTACTAAAAAGAATGCCATATGAACAATATAAGAAAAAATTATCTAGGAAATTAGCTCCTGTAGGTACTCACAAATCTTAGCTGATGCCTAGAATATAGATTTGTTTCCTCTCTCCACTATGAACTGGTGTGCTCATTGTCTAATCCAGGTTCACTTAATTCTCCCAGAAGTCTTTAAAGCTATTTCTACTAAACATTTTGGATATTTTTTTTTCTCACAAACTGCTTTTGTGAACTTGCACTCTCTGTTGCAACCCATTCAGTCAGCAAGTTTTAGGAGTGCAATGGTGACTTTGAATTTAATCTCCTGATGTTGGGCTCTCATTATCAAAGTGTAGCCGATGCTTTTTATTTCTGTGAAAGCTTGTTTGGATTTCTGTCTGCCCCACTGTGCTCTGGTTTAGATTTCTTGTCTGAATGCTGTCCAGAATCCAGTGCTTACGCTACCATTCACCATATCACTTTTTGCTAATTGCTCCCATATTCGAAGAAGTCACGTGTGCCAAATTGCTGGATTGTGACTGCACTCTGAGGCGGCTTCTAGCACCTCCCCAAAGAGGCAATTAAAACTCCAGACAGTGCAGGGACAGGAAAATTGCCTGTCAGAGGCTCTGGGAGTCATCCGACATTCCTTCGAAAGTGTCTTTTTTGTGCGTTTGACCCTTCTAAAAGAGGGAATATTTGTACTGCTACATTTTCCTCTTTCTTCCAGCAGACTGAAAGCCTGTTTTGGATGACCATTGCTTGAGAGGATCAGGGAGTGTTCCCTCTGATGGATAGGACAGTCGTGGCAGCTCTGCCCTGGTGGTGGTTCAGTGAAGCACTGAAGTCAGCTCTTCATTTCATGGATGTGAGGAACACCGCTGACCTCAGCAGGACTGCATGCACCTCTTGATCCTGTCACTGGCAAACTGGTCCCAGAGACAAAAAAATAGCTCAACTTGAGCTGAATCTGCAGAAGAGATCAGTATGTAACCGTGTGTCTTGATGAATTAAGCAATTTTCCTTGAGGTTGCTCCTACAGGTTGATACCATTCTTGGAAAAGGGCAACACAGAGACTCTGGAACACAGAGCAAAGTAAAGCCTGGTTACTGCTCAAATCTAGTCCTAATTAGGAGCTTTTTGTTCCTATTACCAAATAAAAAGAAAAAGTTTCCTTAATTCAGTATTCTACATAACAACAGGTGAATGCAGCAGGGTGAAGGCAGATGACATTTCTGGAAACACAAAGAACCTCCTGTGACTGAAGGAGCATCATTAAAAGCAGTAAGAGTGGTGGATTCAAAATCAGCTGAGAATATTGGATCATACAGGAATTCATTTGGCTTAGCTGTAATAGAGGAGCTAGTGGGAAAAAAGACATAAAATCCTCTTTCTGCCCTGTGCTGATGAGAATCACTGAATAGCTCCACATCATGTCCTTGGTGATCTGGGAAAAGCATCATTAATGCTGGGTGAGCTCTGAGCCCCAGAGCACCCAGGATGGGTCATGCTTCCCTTCATCTTCCAGAGGAGCCTCCTCTGGCTGCAGGGGGACACCAGAAGTCCTTAAATGTCCAGTGAAAGCTTCTCCATATGAAGCTTCAATCATGTTACACCTGAACACATGTTTTTGGACATCTGTCTTCCATTGAAAAACAGAAGGCTGAAAAATGTTTCTGAGTCTTTGGAGGGGAGAAGGGGAGGGAAGGGACAGAGGATGCAGCTTTTCCAGCACCAGGATCCTTGAAGCAGTTCTCCAGCAGGGTCAAGTGTCTCATTCTTTCTCAAGACCTCATTTTTATGCTGCTTTATATTTACCCAGGCCCCTTCCTACACACAGGGAGCTGCTCAGGCTTGGCAGCAGACACATGTAAGACAAATTGTTCAGTACTGGGCAAAGAGCTCCATAAAACCCCAACAGCTCTGGGTACTCTAGTTCGCACCTTGGTAAAATATATGTATCTATTCACCCTGAAGGTGGGACTGACAATAGAAAATCTTGCCATAAATAGGAAGAAAGCCTTCAGGAAAAGGGGAAAAAGCTATTTTTCAACTAAAGTATTCCACTTCTCAATTTTGTACACTGATAAAAGGGTGGACAGCATGGACACTCAGCAACTAATGGGAAAGGTGAGGCTCTTCAGAGCTCAGCTTGTCCAATGGCAGCAGAAATGTCCCTGTTTGCCAGGTGCCAGCCAGCAGGTGTAGAATGTCCCAAGGCATTCTCCCTCAGAAGGCCAGCAAAATCCTCAAAGAGGACAGCTCCGAGGGGTCAGCTACGCCTGAGGTCCGCACATCACCCTCAGGGGTCTAGAAATATTTGTTTTTCAGATTCATCCCAAGTTTACCAAATACTTGAGCTATTTCTTTGTCTCTGGGGCCAGTGTGCCACTGACAGGAGCAAGAGGAGCAGCAGTGGTTGGATGGCCTGGCCCTGGAACAGGCTCCATGCAGGGCTGCCACAGCCGATCCCTTTGGCCACTGCTCCACCAGCCCCGCGGAGGAAATGTTGAGGAGTGAGGAACAAGTGCAGATTTGTCTGGTTTCAGTGGCTTTGAGACAGCACCTGGCAGCACAGTGCCCACACAGACACCAGCCTTCACAAAAAGTTGGCTCTGGCCCACAGCAAGGTTTCTGAGCTCTACCAAACAGAGGGTCCAGGCAGTGGGCATCTTCCTGAAGGGATGTTTCTGGCATAAAGGGAAGGTGGATGGAAACAGCTCTGGTTTAAATTGCCTAAAGTAATATTTCCTGGGGAAAATAACCCCAGTGAGGGTTGTCTGCAGTCCAGTTGGGGGAGATACCTGTCACTCACAAGCAGAGGATGATGCTGTGTGTTGTTCCTCTGCAGTTTGTGGCAGATTCTTCCTTCCCTCCCTGCCCTGGCTCCTGTCTGTCACCTGGTCATCAGTCCCAGGTCTGGTTTGCTTTTCTTCCCTCCTCCTGCCAATTCCTTCCTCTCCTGTTACTCTGTACCAGCAAATCAAGGCAGGTGAATTGCTGAATTTTACAGAAAATGGCCACTGGCACCACACCAGGGACCTCCCTCACCTCTGGCTGCACTCAGTGCCTGTCAGGTCTCTGGTGAGGGTGGGAGGGGGTTGGGGGGAGCAGCCAAGTGAAGTGCTTCAAGCTGTGAGACATTTTCTGTTTATGTTGCAGGCCAAACCTCTTGGATTTAAACCACAATGGCCCCTTTTTTTTTTTTTTTTTTTGGAGGCAGAGATGTCTGTGGAGAGCAGGAAAGAGTAGCACATATCCTGGTTGTGGTGTTCTCCCAGGGAAAACAATAATGTGAGGCAACACTCTCCCTGCTGCAGGCTGCACATTGTCCTGCCCCATGGGAACAATGGCTGGAACAGCTGGCATTGCTCCCTAAATAAGGAGCAGACTCTCTGGTGCAAATTCACCTCTGCACCACTGAAATCACCATTGCCATGCTGCTTCAGATTTTGCTTTGGAGGGGCAGATTGCTCAGAAGGAAGTAGCAAGGCAAGCCCAGTGTCATGTGGAATAGCTGAAATTCCTCAAGTTCCTTTTTGCCAGGATTTCAAGCTGTGAAAGACACATGATCTCCGCTGCTTGAGACTTTAACTGAGGATTTTCCCCAACAGAGATGGATAGGTAGCTGCACAATTTTTCTTTTTTTTTTTCCTACATCTGAGTTAAATCATTGTTAGGGCCTGCATTTGGAAACAGTAACCTCAGGTGGGGTTTATCAAAAGGAATATATGACTCCTTACCCTCAGGAACTGATCTGCCCTATGAACACTTTTAGAGGAAAATACAATTAATTCAATTTTTTTCACCTTTTCTGCCATTCACATTGTTCACAGCACCCCATGAAATGAGGGGTTGAGATCCAGTGGCCTCAGACCCCTTATTGCTGTATTTGGTCTCAGTCAGGGGCCAGTAACAAGCTGTATCTATAAATCTCTCTTGTATGCCTATAGCAGGAGCTGCTGTCCATTTTCACATTGATAGGAGATGAAGTTTAAATCCTGAACAGCTTCATGCTGATATTCACTGATTCATCAGAAGTAGATGAGGTGAGGAAAAGAGAAGTTTTATTCCTTGCCACGTCAGTGTTTTTTTAATTGCCCAGCCCAGTCCATCAGGGGGTACCTGGTTGACTGAAGAGGCATTGCCATTTGAGGGGAGAAGAAAGCTGTCAATAGTTTGTGGACAGGAGTGTTGAAGCTGCCTCTTACATAAAGTTAGAGATCAGCAACCTTTGGGGAGGGGGCGAGAAGATTTGGATTTGAAAAAAAAACAGCTGTAGGAGGCACCAAAGGAACATGGTGTAAATGCAGGTTAGCATGATTTAGCAAGAAGGCCCTGCGACTTTGAGATCCTGGCATGAAAATGGGGTGTAATTTACTTTAATTTCTTTATCACTCATGTCTTTATGAACCTTTGAAATTCTTGTTATCTGTTCCAGATTTTTTTTTCCCAGGTAAGTATTTTAATGAACTTAGAATCACAGTTCATTTCCAGATCATTTCCAGATAATTAGCTAACAAAGGCATTACACATAGAATTCCTTCTCCCTGTGTGTCTGGAGCACCCACACAAGGAGCCAACACCTCTCTGCAGTGTCCAAGGTTTCCATTTTCCATGCCTTTGCTTCTCAGGGCAGCTTGAGAGCTGATAGTGCAGGGACAAGAGGAGAGGAAGTGTTTCCAGCTGACCCCATGCTAACCAGGGCAGAAAGGAACATCCCTTCACCTACAGAACGTTTGCCAGAGATTTCACTCAGGGCCAGGATTTTACTCAGGGTCAGTCAAGCTCTTGCCTGGCCTGTGGATTTGAGTGTTTTTGGAGCACATTTACTGAGCATGAATGACCAAGTCAGCAACATGCAGCTGGCTGCCTGGAAATGCAGGATGAGCTCCCTGCTGGGTAAAAATAGGGCAGGTAAAAGCACAAGGTACCACGGTGCTGTCACAGTTATTTCAGTTTTACCCAAAGCTTTGAATGCAGCCAATTACTGCTGGTGAAAAGCAGCTCTATCACCTCCATTTGAATTTTTTTTTTTCTCCTAATGCAGATATCTACAGCTTTGTATTATTGCCTTAATTTTGGAAATGAGAAAGGAGAAAAGAGAAGGAATGACACTTGTCCCTGATGATACAGGCATTGTCAGACCCATGAGGGAGGCTCTGAAATGCCTCCTCTTAGTCTTGTTCTCATTCCTCTGGGTTATAAAGATGTGACAGATACAGTACATATTCTCTTCTTACACTCTGCTTAGCAAAATCAGACAATTAGGAAGACTCCTTGAACATGAAAACTGAAGACTGAATGAACCAGAAATGTACTATCTGCTGTTTTCTTTATTTTTTGGATTTAAAAAGTGTTTATTTAAACTCTGAGATAAATTGTCTATTTGTTACCAGGTTAAATCTTATTTCATTTCCTCAATTCTTCTCTCAAAGGCTTTTTTTCTCAGCTTGCATTACATTGGGTAACGTTAGAAATTAATATCACATAATGTTAGTCTAAAAATACATGTGCCATTATTATTATCAAATAGAGATAAGTGTGCGTTGCCAAGTAGAAAAGAAAGCTGTGAAATATAATGCCATGTACAAGTATTTTTTTCATGATCTTCCAGAACATGAAGGATAGACATGGGCTGCCAGATACTCATTTCTGATGGATAAATGCAACTGTGGTTTCCATAGCTATGCAAGGTTTTGTATAGCACCCATCACCACGGTATCTAAGCATCTGTTGCTGCTGCTGCATGCTTGAGTCCATGAAACACTGAGAGAATTAAATGAAATAAATTAAGGGAAGGTCCTTGAGTCTGACCACCCAGAGTGTGGGGTGACTTGGGCCAGGTTCACCTGTAAACCAGGTTGTTTGTTAATCTGTTTTTTCACAGCTCTCCAGTTGCCCAGCTCCCTGTTCTGGTAGCACCTTACAAGAAAGGCATCTCCGTGTCCCTCCCACAGCCCCAGGACACGGCTGGTCAGGACAGGGCCACCCAGCTCCTCAGCTCTGCAGCAAGTCACACAGCTCCCTGCAGTCTCACTGCCTTCTTTAGCACCTGTGGATCCAAAGATCCTTCCCACTTGGAATCATAAAACCATATCTACCACTGAGGTTGGAAAAATGCCTTTAGAATCATCCAGTTACACCACTAACCGAGCACTGCCAAGTCCACCACTAATCCACGTCCCTAAGAGCCACCTCTCCAAATCTTTTAGATACCCCCAGGAATGCTGGCTACCACTAACCTGGGCAGTCTGTTCCAGTGCTTCAGTGAAATAATTTTTCCTAATACCCAACCTACACCTCTCCTGGTGTAACTTGAGGCCATCCCCTCTTGTCTTACTGCTTGTTACCTGGGAGAAGAGACCAACCCCACCTGGCTACGACCTCCTTTCAGGTGGCTGTGGAGAGCCAAAGGTCACCCCTGAGCCTCCTTTCCTCCGGGCTAAACACTCCCAACTCCCTCAGCTGCTCCTCACCAGATCTGTGCTCCAGACCCTTCCCCAGCTCTGCTGTCTTCTCTGAACACGCTCCAGCACCTCAACATCCTTCTTGTCTTGAGAGGCCCAGAACTGGACGCAGTATTTGATGTGAGAATTTTGTGTCTGGGATCACTTTAAGCGGTTTTCTTCCCTGGTCTTTCTAGCTGAAGATCTCTTATGTGATTGTCAGGCTTCCATCCTCTCTGCACAACAGGAAGTGTTAAGTGTTGGGAATTTGGCTTTCCCTGTGCAGTTGAAATCCCTCTTTGTCGGGATCTCTCTTTGAAGATTTATTCAGCTTTTTCTTTTCTCCAGGAGATTTCCTTTATCTTTAATCAGGGAGGTTTACATCTTCCTTTTACCAGACCACTGGTTGTTCTCTCCCTTTTAACAGCACAAATATTTCTTTGGGATGGTCTGATGCAGTTTTTATTGGCTCAAATATTAAATAATTCCTGTGCTATCTCATCCTTGGCTTTACTTTTTGATGATGCAGATGCTTCCCATACTTGGAAGGCAGCATCTGAACTCAGAGCAAAATCTTCCTCTAATGCAATCCTCACGTTGTATAAGAACTTGTGTATTGACAACTCGATTTTATGCATTGGGAGCAAGAGAATCAGGGGTGTAAGCTTTTAACTCAGCTGTTCCTGAGGCCAGGTACAAGAGCCACAAAGAATTTTGAGGCATTAATAGGGCCTAAAGTAACCTGGTCCACAGGTTTTTCTCTGAGGGAGATTTAACACAGCTCTGCATGAAGATGGCAGGATCAGGTCTTGGAAGGTGAACAGCAGTGTCTCTACATCACAGTCCTTAGTGACAGAATCATAGAATGGTTTGGATTAGAAAGGACATTTAAAGGTCATCTAGTCCAAACCCCTGCAATGAGCAGGGACAGCTTCAACAAGATGAGGTTCCTCAGAGCCCGTCCAACCAAGAGGTCACAAATTCACAGATCCTTTCAGACTAGCACTACCACTAATGAAGCAGTACCATCAGCCCTCAGCACCTCTTCCTTCACCCACACCCTCCTTCTACTTGAGCTGCCACAAACCTTTGCACCAAAGTGGTTTGAGAAGTGGAAAAAGTCAAAACTAACTCATACAGACACTTCCTTTCAAACCTGTCCAGTGCCCTGCTCCAATTCAGGGCACAACATGTGCTTGAGAAAGGAGATGACATTAGGCAAAAACCTCACCGCTGGGACTGGAAAGCATCACTTCTCCTGATAGGAGCCCTGGCTAATTCCTGGTTTAAGGGAGTTGTGACATTGTGCCATTAAGGATGGGTTAACTGGCTTTTGAGTGCTGAAACGAGCCCACTAATTGCTGAGCCAGGCCAAGTGTTTCCTCATTAAACTCTGTTGTGTGACTCCATCTTACTCTGGATGTGTCACATTACCAGTCTCGAATCTCAGCGCTCCAGTCTTTTCATCCATGTCCTGCAAATTAGCTACAGGATTTCAGGGTTTCCTTTTCCAGCCCTTTCAGAAGGACATCCATTTTAGTGGGGGGAAATTACACCAGGAATTTGTAGTACCAGATTTTTTCGCTGACCCATTTCCTCTGGTTTTCTCAGCACATTATCACTGGTTTAATAAAAACTCATTAGGAGAGCTGGATCCTCTGATTGCAACGATCAATTTTGTATTCATGGGTTACTTTACTGTTTTCTGCAGTTCTTAAAGGTCTGCCTGAATGTGGGGCAGGAAAGGGAAATCTGCAGTGCTCTCTTTTAAACTGCACTAGCAAATACTGTAAAAATCAGATTCTAGAACTTTCTGTAAAATCAGATGTTTTTGAGAAAAGCCTGGAGCCTCTGCTCACAGTCCGAGTGGGTGGATGTCCTGCAAGAGCAGCAATTACTGTACAATAAACTAGCCAACATGTCTTGTGTAACTAGCATGAGTGTTTATTATAGGAATATCACCCGTGCTGACAGATCAGGCCAGGAAAACCACCCTTCTCCATGCACACATGGGCAGACAGGAGGGCTGTGAGGATGCTCCACACGAGCACCCCCAGCTCCAGCTGAAATCATGCTGCTTTTCTTTCACTCAGCACCCACCACGAGCCTGGAGATGGCTGATTTTGTGGGACAAATGGAGAGGGGACACAAAAAACCAAATTATCTTCTCAACCCTCTGCCTGCCTCCCCCAGAGCAGAGACTGAGCAGGGCACAGCAGCCGTGGGCTGTGGGCAGGGGGTGACTGAGCTCTCCCTGTGCTGCTGCAGCACTGGCACAAAGAGCTGTCCATGGCAGCAATGTCCCATGGCAGCAATGTCCCTTCCATGCCCTCCATTGTACTCACATCCCCTGGTTTGCTCATGGGAGAGGGCAGAATCCCTGATTGCCACTTGAAATCTCACTTGAAACTTGAAAGGATGAGTGGGAGAGAGAGAGAGAGACAGTAAAACAAGCTGGCATTTAAATTTGTCAATTAAATCTGCCAAGATTCACTACCTTGGATTTTTGCTGCATCACTCCCTAGTTATCCTTTTTCAATGCCTCTGTCCTCTTGCCTTCTGCAGGTTTTGCAACAGCCTCCTGTGCACACGCTGCCTTACAGAGCACCACAGATAATTTTCTGGTTTTTATTAGCTTTCCAAAAACACATGTAGCTGGGCTCCTTCACTTCAGCCCCCCAATAGGGTGTCTATTGTAAAGCTAACTTCTTCATTCATTTGCTTGTAGTGGGAATATTTCCTTTGAACAGCAGGCATGTTCTGCTAGAAAAGTCCCTCTGGGAAAATATGAAGCTTTGAGAAATGTTCTGTCCTCCCTCAAAGAGGTCCCATCTGAACGCAGACAACTTCTACTGCAATTTAACTATCAATAACCACCCCCTGCTGCAGCAGTATCTGCTGAAGCACCGAGCTCTGCAGCCATCCATAACTTCCAGTGAAATGTAAGCAATTAACCTGATTTTAATGTTACGCAGGTATGTTACCAACAGTCATCTGTAATCCTTTAACATTCTTGTCAGTGTAAATCACCTCAGAGGCAGGGCAGCCCCCTTCCTAAGGAATTTCAACAAATGCTGAGTTACTAGCTAAGAAGTAGAGAAATAACTTTTAAAAGGAATATATACCTCAAGATTTTTGACTAAAAAACCCAAACAAACAAACCACAAACAACCCAAGACAAAAGCCTTCATTTAAAATTAATTCAAAATGTAAAAAGGCTTGGTAATACGGCTGCCCAAGAGAATGATTCCAAAGAAAACTTTTATGGGATTTTTTTTTTAAAGGTAACTAAATTTCATATGATTGCACATGATTAACTAAATATTTCTGCAGATTTGGAGTCTGAAACACATTTCTAAATTTGAATCCAAATATTTCAGTTGCTCAGAGACCATGTAGGTGCATGGGATCCAAGTAGGTGCTGGATGAGGGAAAGACAAAAGCTTTTCTTTCATTCACTTTCCAAACCCAAAATTGAGGCTTCTGCATTTAGGATCAAAACTCCAAAAAGCATTCTCCTACATGTTTGGGCTCTCCCAGATGATGCCTCCAGTGCACAAGAGTGCACCAGCAGCACACGAATTCCCACTGCACGCACAGTTCCTCTCCCACTGAACCCATCCCGGGGAGCTGCTCCTGCAGAGGGAAGGGATCAGGCCCAGCTCTATTTTCAGTGTCACCCTGGCAACCACTTTCTCCTCCATCTGGATGTCACATCAGAGAGATTCTGACACCTCTCAGGTTTAACATAAGACTTACAACTTCTGGGGAGGTCTCACAGCCTCAGCCCCAGAGACTGAAGAATATCTTCCTGCACACCTCCCTTCCGAAACTTTTGAGTATTTAGCTTTCACACAAAGTAAACCAAGAAAATAGGACATAGTTATACTTTAAAAATTGGAAATCAAGAAGATTAATTTATGGGCATTTGTGATTCTAAGTTTACTTTGTATAGTGAAATGCCTGAGGTTAGCAGTATTGCCCCAATTTAGCCCAGAAATTTGAATTTGTATTGATGCAGCTAATAAGAGAAATGGATTTTTCGTATGTTTTACTGGGGTGCCTATGTGGGAGCCATATTGTTTAGCCAACACAAATATCCAAGTTTGTGGGGTGGGAGTTTAGTCTTTCTGGCTGGACAAGTCCCCCAGAGCAGTGTCTGCT
This sequence comes from Hypocryptadius cinnamomeus, assembly GCA_013400635.1. Classification (NCBI taxonomy): domain Eukaryota; kingdom Metazoa; phylum Chordata; class Aves; order Passeriformes; family Zosteropidae; genus Hypocryptadius; species Hypocryptadius cinnamomeus. The sequence continues at coordinate 42,636 of VYZP01050416.1, forward strand.
CACTCCCTTTGCCCAGCCAGCCCCAGCACTTCTGCTCCTGCAGCCACCCACACCAGCCCAGAAATATTTAGTTAATCGTGTGCAGTCATATAAAATTTAGTTACCTTAAAAAAAAAAAATATCCTGTAAAGGTTTTCTTTGGAATCATTCTCTTGGGCAGCTGTATTACCAATAGCCCAGTAGCACTTAAGCAAAGTGCTGGCCACCCTCAGCCCTCACTTCTGCTCCAGTGGCACTGGCAGCAACAACAGCACCTCTGCAGGCAGGTGAGAAGAGAGGGATTTCCCCTGGCATTTTATTCTACATTTATTTTTTGCTTTATTGTTGTGTTGCTGATGCTTCATAAGTCCCAGTCCTTCAGAGCATCCCTTGCTTGTAGAGTCACAAAGGCTGGAACACCTCCTGAGGCCATTCAAGATACAAGGACTGATCCTGAGGCAATCTAAATCAGAAAAAAAGTCTTCATTTGTAATTATTTTCCATGACCAGAGCTGCACAGTGCAGAGCAGAGAGTTCAACATGTGGCCTCTTTCTGAGGCAAATGTTGCAGCTGCCCATTGCACAGCCTTAAAGTGCTTTCCACCCAAGCTGCTCAGGGTGTTTTGGCCTTGTCAAGTGTTATGATGCCCATTTTAAAAACAGGCAACCTGTGGCCCATGGGGCTTCCTACAGCCACACAAATTGTCTAAGATACACTCCAAACTGCAGGAAAATACCATATGCCCTCAGTTCTGTCTTTTCCTCCCATTGGCTGTTCTTTCATGCATATCTGAAAGAAAAAATAGACAAAAAATTACAAAAACAACCATAACTCCATAACTTAGGGAAAGCAATTCTTCTCCCACGATATCAATGAAACACTCCCACAGTCCATCACTGGGTCCACAGCCTCCCATCTGCCACTGCTGGCAGAGGAAATCAGTAATTACTAGAAACTCTAGGGAACTATGCAATACCAGACGTGAGAAAGCAGTGTGTGTGTCTCTTGCTGCCTGTTAAGGATGGGGACAGGAGAAAAAAGTTCTTTGCTTTTAATCCACTGTGATCTCTGGCCAAGTTGCCAGTGCCTGGGAAAGGAAAACTGACATTCCACTTCCACAAAATCACCACGGTCACTCCAGGTCTCTGGAGCTGCTTTTGCCCATCCTCAGAGACACAGAGAAGTGGGACAAAAGCAGGGTGAGTGGGAGGAGGATGTCTCAGACACCTGAGTGTAGCTGGGAGGTGCTCAGCTGGCAGTGACTGGTGCTAACAGCAGGTGAGAGAGCCTGTGCTGTGAAGTTCTTCTGTGTCACTTGTCAGGGGCAGTATTTTGGGCCAATGTAACAAATAAACCTAATTACAGGTAGATGTAGAAGCCTGATCCACATCCAAGCTTTCCATGACCATGGAGGAGTCTCATCTCCCATTCAATCCTTGTCTTTGAATGTGGGTAGCCACTGAATCAGATACAAGTGCTGTTCTAGATCAAAACTTTACTTCTATCTCACATCTTGGACAAAAAAAGAAGAAAAAAACTCAAAATCACCTTTTAGAGAATTAATTTACAGACAGATTATTACTAGTAAAGCCAATAGAATCTGAGTGGAATAGGAGATTAAAAACCCCCAGAATTCTCTTGGAAGTATTGAAAAAATATCCTAAATATAGAAAGAAATTTCCATTTAAGATGACATTTGTGATTCACTGCAAGAAAGAAAACAAACCCAAATCAATCTTCTTTGCAAGATCATCAATACAGTTGCTCCAGATTAATTCTGATAGAACTGAAATCTGCCTTCCACCCATGTAAGAAATCTGTGATTAGCAGGTGGGAGATCACACACAGTTCTACAGAAAATTTATGTATTTAGAAAAAAAAAAATCAGCAATGGAACAGAGCTGGTTGGTTTCCCATTCTGGGTTTGTTCCCAGTAGCACTTACACAAAGTTGTGGGTTTTTTCCTCCTTCAGGCAGGTTTTGGTTGTGTGAAGCAGCACAACTTGCCCTGGAGTGTGCTGCAGAGCAGCAGCAGCCGCTGCCATGAGCTGCTCTTCTGCAGGTCCTGCTCCCCCTGAGCATTGCCACAGCCAGGGCAGGAGTGAGCAGCATTCAGAGTGAGATGTGCCACCCTTTTTCATGGTGCTGGAGGTGGAGAACATGTGGAGGAACATTTTGTTTTGAGCAGAGGCAGATGGAAGCGTGCACTGAACAGAGAGAACGTTTCTGATGTGCTCCCACCAAACCCACTGAATGTCTCAATGCCAGGATTGCACTGAATTTAAAGGAAAGGAAAATCAGTGGAAAAGCAGAATGCCTGAAGGGTCTATCAGATCTGACACTCCAAAAATATGGGAGACAAGTGGGAGAAATGTAAGCCACACTTCACTCCATGTCTGTAAGCAATGAGTGCTGGTAAAAAAGGACACAGATCTTGCTCCTGACAGTAGCTGGGTCTGATACCTTTGATGTATTCAAGTTTCCAGTTCCTGAAGCAGAACAGGAGAATAGAAATTTAACAATCCCATACTCCCAACACAATGAAATGTGTAAGACATTTCTAACAGATTTATAAAATGAAGGTAGAAAAATTGAGGAGTAAAAGTCACTGATCTAATGATTAATCTTGTCACATGAGATGTCACATGGGATGGAGAGGGGATTGTGATTTAAACATGAGGAAAAAAAACAACTTTGGGGATGGCCAGGAGAGCCAAAATCACCTTCAGGAGAGGGAGTGCAGATGGGAGAGCACAGTGCTTTCCTGCCAGGTGTCTGTTCAAGGAACCACACCACCAGCATGGCTGTGTGGCTCAGAGGCACTCAGGGGATCCCCAGCACAGCACAGGTGCTGTGACACCTTTCAGCAGGTGTAGGAACTGGGTGGTCAGAAGGCCTCCAGCTGCCTGTATCAAAATAATTTTATATATATATATATACACATACACACACACATATAGTTGTTGTTGTTGCTATGTGTTTGGTTTTAGATAGAGGATGAAAATGAATAGTTTGGAATTTTTCCTGTGAGGGCCTTGATTCCAGAGACAGGGAGCCTGAATGAAGTTGCAAAATGAATGAGTCAAGCACCTACAGACTTCTTGCATCTCTCATTCTCTCTCTGGGCTCTGGTCCCCCCTCCTCCCCTGGAGGGGGTGCGCCTTGCAGTTTGGGAAACATTGCTGTAGGATAGAAACTGGAAGGTAGGCGAGGAGCTAGAGGTTGTTACAGGGAGTGTTTGACAGGGTAGGAAGATAATGGAGCAATCTGCAGTAATGGCAAGGCAAAGTTTTGGTTTGTTTTGTTTGTTTTGTCTTTTACTCTGTGTAACTCTTTTGCTATTTCATTGAATTCCCAACCTCTCCCTCTCTGGTATTGCTCCATCCCTCCTCAGCCATCCCCTTAAGCCTCCCACTCACACGTTCATTAAGGATTAATTATTTCCTTTGCACTCATCCTTGCCAGCCTCGGCCTTCCCCACATGTTCAGGGCCTTACCAAGCTCCTTCACTTCTGCACCACCCAGCTTCTGTTCACTTAGAAATCCCCTCTTTGAGAGACAACAAACCTCCAGCTAGCCAGGACCATTCCTTCTTTCCTTCCCCCAGGGCAAACCACCACTCCAGCCTTGAAGCCAGTCCTTCCCTCGACCTTGACACTGGGCATGTACTGCCCCATGACCCAGAAAGCCTCTCATCCCTGCCCTCTGTTCCATAAAGGGGCTCAGAAACCCTTTTATTCTTGTTCTGGCCCTGGAAAACTGAAGAGAGCAGCAGGGAATCCTGCAAGTGGCCTTTATCAGATCACTCTGGTCTAGGCAGAAGCTGATGCACCCCGTGCTTGGGCGGCCCAGGGGCTCACAGGGATGCTCACCCTGGGGGGATGATGCAGCCAAGCTGCTCCAAGGCACTGTGGCCACCCTGGCTGTCATGCATGTATTCACCAGCATTGACCACATTGCATATTTCAGGATAAACACCCTCTTGCCCCCAAAAACCCAGCCCAACCCACCCCAACAGCCAGAGTTTGAATAGCTGCAGTTCTGGCTTAGTTGGTGGGGCTTGGTCCATCACCTATATGACCAAAGTGCAATGCAGCTACATAAAATAAAGCTTGTGTCTAGGGGAAGGCTGGAGGCAGGAGAGGGGAAGACACAAATCACCCAGGCACAGAGAGGAAGAGATAATGAGGAAAGCAGGTATTTTTAATTTTTTTTCCCCTGCAAGGACACCTACGCCTTACCCACAATGGGAGTGTGTCAAACACTCAGATCAGTTAGAACTGGGGGGTTGGGAGGTGGAATTTTTGCCTGGCTCTTTCCCTTTTGATGGAGGTGTTACTCCATCTCACTAGCTGGAACTCAAGCAGCCTCCTGAGAAAGAGGTAGCCCCTCCACTGCCACTCAGGATGAATACATTCATTTAAAGACAAAACAAATGTGTTTGTCCTTGAAACAACTGTGACTCTGCTGGCTGGAAGAGCTGTTTGCATTTAAAACAGTATGAGAGTGTGAAGTGTGAAAGTTATATATACAACATAGACTAGAGAAGAGCAGCCTTTCCTCCTTATAAGGAAAATTTTTTTCCCTTTTTTCTTTTCTTTTTTCCTTTTTTTCCATTTGGATTCACGCATCACCAGGATAGCAGGTACTGATCGTGTTCTTCCTTTGTGTCCCAAAACGCAGGAGGGTGTTTGCCTAAACATGCAAGCACAGAGGCAAGACTTGTGTATTTTATATAGGAAACTGCTTTTGTTTGCTGCCAGTAGGATACACAATGTGCTCTCTACAGGGGATCAAGATGTAGGGTTGTACAAACACCAAGCAGCAATACCTTACATAACCAGCCCTAGGGGAGAGCTGTGTGTCATGAGGAGAAACAGTTTTGCCAGGAAAGGTAAAACACAAGAGGCGATGTGGAATTCATGGAAGAAAACAAGAGGCTGGTGGAAAACACAAACCCAAAGAAAACAAACTCTCAGTGCAGATTATCAGCAGGGAGAGGCTCAGTCAGAGGAGGTTCACAGTCAATTCACTGCTTATTGCAGCCACTGCATCCGTAACTCTGCCCTCCTAGGACTTGCCTTGTTTGCCAGCAGCAGGCAGGTGGGAAGGTATTGGGCACCAGCCTCTCCCACCTGGGATTAAAGGATAGGGATGCTGCAGTGTTCCTGGAGATGGGACCAGCTCTGGAGTGGGAGTAAAGGTCCACTGGCTGTGTGGTTTGGGGAAAGGGGTTGCTCTGAGGCTGGTGGGGAACCCAAGGATGGACAGAGCCCCCAGAGTAATGTGCTGGGCTTGGAAGGACCAGGGATCTTGGGGACCTGTTAATGCACCTGTGCTCCCCACCAGGGGACTGCCTGGGTGTGGGATGAGAACAAAGCACATTGGGCTTCCCCTGAGAGGGCTGTTCAGAAACTCTCTGCTCCCGTAAAAACCACTGTGGACCTACACGATGAAAATAACCCCAGAATGGCATGGTGGAAGTTCTGCTCATGAATGAATGGATAGCTTCCCCCATGGGTGAATTGGAAAGAAAGACCCTCTGGGAAGAGAGGGACACTGGATGACAGCGTGGAATGGGCTTGTAATTTATTGACAACCTGAAACTCTGCATGCAAGAAGGTTACTCACTGCTGGGCCTGGCAAGAAATACAGCCAGTTGTGACCAGCAGCAGTTTTTGTAAACCTGAATCAAGAGAGCACAGTGAGAATATCACTGACCCTCCCAGAGAGTACCCTGAAACTGCAGATGCTCCCTGATGCACCAGCAACAGCTTCTTGCATTTTAGGCCACCCCATTAACACTTATTTGTCCATGGGACACTCCAGGACGTCAAATGACCTCTTGAAAGCCTTGCAGACCACATGGAGAGCAGGTACAGGAAATCAGCCTCACCAGTACTATCCATCCAAAAGGAAGAAATTAGGACCTAGGAAATGAAGAGCATTCCTTCTCCAGCTTCCCACTAGCACTGTCTTCAAGGATGATCTCTCTCTATGCAGGTGTCTTGGAAATGCAGGACGCTGAATGTCTTAACCAAGACATCAGCAAACACCCAAGCCAAGCTCAGAGCTCTCTCTGATGATGTGCATTGTTCCTGCCACTTCACTGAGGGTACCTCACCTGACAGCGAGCCTTTGCTGATGGGCACTGCAGAATTCTGAAGAAGAGATGGAAAACCTAATGTAAGCTGGGAGCTGCTGCACTGTGTCTGATGCTAAGCAGGGAGATGGGTTTGATTTTTATAGATGTCTTTTGCACTTCAGAAAAGTACTGTAATTGCAGATACCAAACTGAGTAAGAAATAGCAGTTCTGCTGCCAGTGCAGACGAAACACTCCCCAAAGCCTGTTATTAATAGAAAGGCAGGGGCATTGCCAGCAAGATAAAAAGGTCAGGGAGAACTTTTAGCCATTTTCCAATTAAAAAGGAAAAAAAGAAAAGGAAAAAAAAGGCAAGTCACTCCAGACATACTCTGAGGTGAAGTAGAAGTCAGACACATAGTGAACTTACAGGCAGTGAATCCAAATGTCCTGAAGACCAAATCTGCAGAGAGCAGGGACACCCTGGCTGGCTCCCATCTGCTCCCATCCTGAGCCTGCAGCTGGGAACAGGGAGTGCCCTGCCCTGAGCAGGAGGTCTGTGCTGTGACCTGGGCTGAAAGCACTGAAAGAGCAGGGGAATTTTGGTGGTGCTGCTGTTGAAAGCAGTAGAGCTTTGCTGAGGGCTCGAGAACAAGTCAGGAGATACTCCAGATCTGCTCCTACGCCTTCTCTGTCTGTGAAAAATGTTCACAAGACTCAAAGCCTCAGAACTGGAAGAATTTTTTTGGTAAAAAAGTCAACAGTTGCATCCCAAAGTTCCCAACCCAAAAATCTGAAGGAGTTCTGGGGAATAATAGAATATCCTTGCTCAAAAGATGCATAACAAATTGTATTTAAAATATCAAAACCTTAGCAAAATACCATACAACGAGCCCTGTGGAGAACAGGTGCCTAAATAGAATTTCAGGAAGAATTTCTATAAGAGGATGATTTTGTAAGGGATTTTTTTACTCCTTTGCAGTATTTTTTCTTATGTATAGGCTTCCTATAAAAATGAAAATATGGAACCAACATACCCTCCACCTTTTTCCTAAAACCACTTTTTTTTTTTTTATATCATTAACTGCACCAAATAACGCTGCTTTATGAACAAATAACACATACTTTTAATGAACTCTATGGAACCTGAATTCAATTTGCAATCACAGAAATATTTGTCCCTGGATTTGGCAACTTCAATTTATGCTTGCAGGTCAGACACAATCATTAAATCTTTTCCAGAAGTATTTCAAGCCCTGAGTTTTGTGGTATTGGTTTAAGTGCTTGCAGAAATGGATCATAATATACTTCTGAAAAAGGATTAATTGTTAATCTGTTAGGAAAAGGTGTTTGAACTACAATTGCAGAATAATTTTCAAGCGTGTAACACTTTCTTATGGCCAACAAGAGAAAATCCTGAAAGCTTGAAAGTATTTTTTAGAATTTTACCTCAAAACCTTGACACTTTGATATTTTGTCAGGACCTTGATAAAAGAGAAGTTCATGATTTTAAATATTTTAGAATGAAACCTCAAGAAATTATAACTTCAGCTATATTCCTTGATTCCTTATTAGCTTGTAAAACTCAAATTGAACCCATGCAAACTGAAATAGTGACTGAGAAAAATGCAAAACGTAAAATACACTTTAACCTCCCAATAAATATCTATAATTATTCTTCCATTTTTAAAGCACTGCAAATGGATTAATAACTTTTCAGAATTACAGCTTTATTTCTATCTCCATCAAGGCAGTAGAGTATGACTGATAGGATGAAAAAAGTGTTTCCTACATTGGAAAACTTTGCTCTTAACATAAAAACGTGATAAGATGGAAAAATAATTTATGTAGTTCTATGATTTAGTTAAATAATTTATCTCTTTCAAGAGATATATAATATTTTAAGGAGCTTTTTGCCAGTCTAAACAATTTTTGATAACAGATTACATGAGATACCAACATATCATTAATGGTCAGTTTTCCTTTTGATATAAATCACTAAAATTCTATCATGGAGGCCATTGAGAGTGAGACATAAAAAATATTTGTATCGTTCTTTGAAAAATAAGTGTTTAATGAGTATGTTTTAATCTTGCACAATTGAGAAAGTATAAACATAATTATTTCAAAAAGAAGTAAAATGTCAGATGCTCAGTAAATGCTTTTTAATTTATAATAATGTACTTCATCATATACATTATACAGCATAACATTTCATCATGGAATCATTTTCTCAAAAGATATTTTATATTCAAATTCAAAACAACTGTACAAAGTGAAATTTAAAATTCTACTTTGAAGGGGGAAAACCCAATCAAATTGGGTTTTATCTGTAACAATAAACATGGAATTTTTTTTTCATACCTTTTCCTTTCAAAATTAACACTATATTTGTTTGGGGATTTTTTTGTTGTTGTTTTGGTTTTGTTTTTTTTTTTTTGTTCCTCCCCTCCATGCTCAATAACATCCTCTTTTTAATTCACAGAATCACAGATCATCAGATGAAAAAAAGCTAACATAAAGACAGGCAAATTGCCAACAATCTTAGGTGGTTTTCACTGTTAAAAATCCTGAATTGTGAACAGTCTTAAAACCCATAAATGACTGGCTTGGGAAGTGTTCCATGTAAGGTGTAAAGAAGAGGGATGTAAGGCGAATGTAAGGCTTTTTTTCCCTAGAGTGAATGGATGTCCATTTTCAGACCTGTGCCTCACATTCTTTGATCTGCTCTTTCCTTTATACTTTATATAGTACAAGAAAAAAAAAAAATAAAAAAGAAAATGCCAAATGTGATCTGAAATTGGTTGGAATCCAAACAGGTCACCTGTGCAAAGCTGCTTGCACCTTGGCAAGGTCCTCCCCCTGTCTCAGCTATGTGGGAGCAGTTCCCAGCCTCTCATGCAAGTCAGGGCAATTCTGCATTCCCTGAGCTAAACAAATATTGCATGAGGTACAGCTTGATGGGGACTTAGGGATGTTTTAGAAACTACAGGAAATCACATTCTACCAGTACACCAGGCTGAGCAAAGCACTACCTGCCTACGTGCACGGTGCTGGTGTGTGAGATCTGGGGACAGGGTGCTCTGTTAGCTTTGTGCTCACACACAGGAAGGAGAGATTAATGGGAAGGATTTCCTATGCACATATCAGGAACAAAAAAATAAGTCTTCAGCTAGTAATCTGATTTTTGTCTACAATTAAAGAAAAAATTACACAAGGCATAGGGAATTAGCAGGTTCCATATCTTGGTATCAGTCCTAACATTAATTTTGGGTGCCATGTCTATGGCATAACAAAGGGCAAATGCTGCAGCTCAGGTAACCAAACACCTCCATGTGTTGCAGGAAAGTCTGTTCCTATTAGCTGAGGAGCACTGAGAGGTTCTTCATAGCTCATGTGCTCCCTGAGGCAGTATTAATTCATACTAATGATTATTATGGAATGACTATAATAAAAAATGACTAATCATTCATTATTATGTTATATTATATTAAGTGTTTTATTTTGCATGGATGACAGCATTGTGCCAGGCAGTGGGAAATATCTGCTTCCCCTAGCATTGCCTACTTGTCAGTGTATCAATCTTCATCATGCTCAAGGAAGTGGCCAACATGAACAATTTACTACAACAGATAACACCAGTAGCTATTCCTTTATTTCAAGTGAAAGGTGCTCATCCCTTAGTCCTGAAGGTATTGGTTTAAAATCCCATTAATCCTGGTTGGGAAATATTATATAATGGACCAACACTTTCCACATAGATATTGTTAGAATGTCCAGTTAAAATAGAGAAAAAGATTGCATATGCTGATTGTGCTGATTTGCACATGCTCTTGAAAGATTGTAAGCAAATTATTTTAACATAAGCATTTCTGTCTTCTTTGACATCTTAATTTTAAACTACAGTCGATTATCAACCACAATAAGGGTGGAGAAAGGTACAAAAAATGTCCTTTTGTCTCTATACAGAAATCAAATCTTTTTTTTACTATATAAAAATTTCCAAGAAGCAAATCCCATTCTCCAGTAGCACTGCCAGAATATTATAGATTTTTCTGGTCCCCTCACATCTGCACTACTCCTCTCCAGCATCAGACACGCTTCCTCTGGTTCAGAGGGTAGCTGGTGAGATAATTATATTGATTTCCTTCATCCCTCCATGTTCTTGGCTCACCTTCTCCCTCCACATCCAGCTTCCTTCAATTCCTGCCCAGCTCTGGCTGTGTTACCCAGACAGGAGCCCAGCAGCAGGGTCAGTTCCTCCCTCTCCTCCACTCCTGAGCCTGATCCCAGCACTTGTGCCATTCCCTCTGCTGATCCTTGCAAACTGGGAAGGCAAGGCTGCCAAAGTCTGTGAAACCATCAGCTCTTCCTCCCCTGAGCCACCTGCAGGGTGGTCTTCACCTGGGGCTGGGCTCTTACGTGGCTTCCTCTCTTCAGACTCTGCTGGGTCTCATCCATCCACCTATTTCTGCCTCCAAGTATTTCTCCTTATGGATTACACCACGTTGTGCCTGGCAGACAGTCACCAAAAGGAAGGGCCAAATTAGGGAGCTGAATGCTCACAAATGGCCACTCACAAGAGCAGCAGCAAGAGCTGCCTAAAAATGTATCAGCCTGGACATCTCCAGCTCCCTTATTCAGTTTGTCCTTTTCCTGATGTTCTTTGCCACAAAAGGGAAATGAGGAGGCAGTCACAAGCACTTTTACTTTCCAAATTAACCAAAGTACTTAGAGGCACTTTGTTGTTTGTTTGTTTGTTTTTTGTGGGGAGTTTTTGGTTGGGGTATTTTTTGGTTAGTTGGTTTGGGGTTTTTTTAAATTAATTTTGGGTGGTGTCTCAGTTTCTGTGAAGATTTAGTGTGTGGCATAAGATACGTGTGTCTCACACACAGTGGTGCTGCCTTTCCTTTGCTACTGTCCCTGGGATCAAAGCTGCCCCTGAGCATGAGACTGGTGACAGGAATGGCCTTGTTCTCTTTCTTTGCTTTTGAGAAGCAGGTTTGGGTTTGCACTTTCCTCTTGCTTCTTTTTTGGCATCTGGTGCTATTGCACAGAAAGCCTCAGCAGCATAGAAATCAGGCAGTTTCTCCCAAATTTACATTTCTCATGAAGCTTTATTCCAACAAGATCCCTCATTTATGCAGAAGAAGGATGCTCCTGTAGCTAGGGCTGCAGTCCAGGCTTTCAGAGATGTGCTCCAGGTTTCTCATGTGGCTGAGGTATTGTGGTATCACCCTGCCCTATCCCTAGGTGTACAGAGCATTTTCATGCTTCACCCTGGTTCTGCGGGTACAAAATACCTGGGAGATGCTCTGCTGTCACCCTGAGTGCTGTGGAGGGACAGAACTGCCAGCTTGTGACAGGGACTCACTGGAAACTTCCCAATTTCTTGTTGGGTTCAGCTAACAGTGGTTTCCTAGTGTTGCACATGAGCATTATGGCTGGATGAGCTTTAAATGACCTGGAGAACAGATTTTTGACAAAAAATGTGTCTTTTGAATAGTTCTGTAGTGTGGGTACCATGCTTCACATCCCCACATTATTCCTTTCCTGTGGAGGACAGCAGGGATCCCCCAATCCTTGGTCTCCAACTCAAAGACTGCATGAATATAATAAATATTCCAAACTCCCCATCTGTGATCACAAAGCCAGAGTCTAAATGATTGGTAGACATGAGTTGAAAAGCTGCATTCCCATCATATATACTTAGGTTTATACAAATATACCTATATATGTGCCCATATATATGCATACACCTTTATGAACTGAGTTATGAAAATATACTTTAATCATCATCCTATAATACTTGACAGTCAGCAGCTGCCTGGATTCAAGAACCATTTTTTAAAGCTTCAGAAGGAGGAAACAATTCAAACACATCTCTGCTTATGGGAAATAAATATAATTTTGATTCAACATAGCAAAAAACTTGACAAAGCTGAAATCTTGTGTCTCCCAAACTCCAAATTCGAGTGAGTCTTCCAAAAGTTTACTGAAGGAATGCCTGACCACTGCTTTACCTCCCAATCCTCTGTTTTCTACTCCTTTCAGATAATAGACTGACTTTCCTGTTTAGGTCAGAAACTGTAAAGCTGGTCTTTCAACATCACCAGCCTGTATGCTGAAGCTTATACTTACTGACCTGGAAAAAAAAAATCCCTGTTACCTTCTGAATCAGCAGACATTGCAATGCTGTGCAGAACTCACAGAAGTAGACATACAAAATTTAACACCAGTGCAAAGCAAACGAGGAGCAATCAGAGCGATGGAGGGCTGGAACAAACAGTTTGATGAACCTGAAAGCTTATTTGGAAAAATACTGATAGTCCATTCGAAAGTGAGAAAACTGCTTGAAACTTCAGAAATTTTTTGGAGGGAGGGGGTTGTGTGGAGGCTTTTGTTTGTTTTGGACTCTGCTGCAGGAAAATATCGTGTTGGTTTATGTATTTTAGAGTCACTTGTGCAGGAATAAGGAATATAAAGCAGTAAACGAAAAGCAGTAAATGCAGCTCCCCATAAGAGTGTAAGTGCTTTGAGACAGTAAATATGGGAAGAAAACTGGCAAACTCTAAACATCTCATATTTTGAGCCCAAGCACTGTGCAGTGCCCAGCATGTGCTCTAGAAATACCTATATTCCTCATTGATGGGAGAAGCCCATTTCCACACAGAAATTTTATGCTTGAAACAAGGTGATCTCTGGGGTATAAATGAGTGTGTAAATGTGTATAGAAGCTGCCCTCAGTAAATCCAGACCTGAGATTTGAGCTCCAGGACACCGAGGGTTTACAAACCAATAAGGTGAAAAGTAAATGCAGACTTAATAACATTCAAAACCTAAATTTTGTAAACCTTGTAGACCTTGATTAGAACATCTTGCCTCTGAAGTTTTGCTGAGGTTGTCTGGGAATGAATTCACTCTAACTTTCTATTTTGTGAACATCCTCAGGGGAAAAGGGTGAACAGCTGAGAACTGTGGAAGTCAGTAAGGTATCACATTAAGACACAGCAGGTCAGAAAGATGTAATTTTGTGCTAGGCTGCTACAGCATGTAATCATCCTTGAAATGTCTCATTTCTGTCAGGAACAAGTCTACTGTATGAGTGAGTAAAAGAAGGAAGGAACACATCATTCCGAAAATTCAATGTGGTTGATGAGACACCTCATAAAAAAACCCCAAAAAACCCTCATGTTTGGTATAAACAAACAGACATGACATTATGCCAACAGAAGGATAAGGAAATGCTCCATCAGGAGAAAAGGACATGGAAAGTCCACCTGAAAGAAACAGGTGAAAGAAATGGAAGCAGCAAGAAATGGGGAACAGAGGCAGATGGGCCTGAATGTTCTGTTGGAGGGCTGGTAAGGGGCAGCCTGATTCTGGCAATTTACTCTGGCAGTTCTGTCACCCAGATAAAGTCCTCACTGAATTAAAACTGGATAGAATTGATTCCTGTTTTGCATCCCATGAAAAATGGACCTCCAATTTGCTTCTGAAAGGAGCTCATAGCAAAGTGGGTATGAGCCTCTTCTCCCGACTAACAAGTGATAGTGCAAGAGGAAACTGTCTCAAGCTGTACCAGGGGTGTTTAGAGTGGATATTAGGAAAAATTGAGTCGCTGGAAGGTTTGTCAAGCATTAGAACAGGCTGCCCAGGGAAGTGGTGAAATTGCCATCCCTGAAGGCATTTAAAATATGTGCAGATGTGGTGCTTGGGGACCTGGTTTGGTGATGAACTTGGCAGTGCTGGGATAATGGTTGGACTCAATGATCTCCAATCTAAGTGATTCTATGATTCTATAAGAAAAATTCCATATGGGATAATGAAAATGGGGGACCAAGTCCACCCTGGCTGCCTTTTCTTTTACCTCCTCCCCACGTCCTTCTCTTTGCCTTTTTGTATTAAAACCTTTGGATTACCCATTGAGATATTGAGGAATTGTGATAGGTGAATTTGAACATGGGGATAAAAGCAACCCATGCTTTGGAAACAGCAGTGTAGGCATGCTGTGAAAATCAGGTTTTTCCTCCAAAATAAGAGCTTAGGTGGACCCTGCCCATTCCTGTGAGGAGCTCAGAAGCCTGGCTGAACACCCTGGTTAGTGGCTGACAGGGGTGGGTGGCAGATCTGGGGTGACCCTGGTTGCAGCCCTCCCTCCCTGCCACGCTACCCTGGCCTTATCCACACTCAGGGCTGCTGTCCTGGTGTTCCCTTCCTGCTGCTGTGGGATCAAACAGGGCCAGTGAGTCATCCCTCAGAGCCAGGGGAGCTCCATCTCCTGCCAGCCCCACGTGGGCACTCACTGAAGTGGGTCATCCCAGGCCTGCCTGCTTCCCAGGGTGGCTTCTTGGCTTCTGGAGGATGGCTCCCTCCTCCGTGCTGCAGTGCTCCAACTGTTAGAAGCATCTGTCCTTTGCTGGCACTCAACACCCAGACCTTGGGGATGTGAACTCATTTTTGAGAGTTAACATATTCTGGCCTCTTCCCCTCCACAGCTCCCCATTTTTCCCTTCAACCCACTTCCCAAAAAACCCCCACCCCAAACCACAATGCTCAAATCTCCCTTCTCTGAAAGAATTGCTATTACTGAACTGTGAAAAGGAGGGGGAAGAAAAAAAATGGTTTCCATGGCAAATTTGCAGGATTTAATCTCAACACAAAAAGAAGAATTTTAACATTCTTTCCCTGTTTTAGAACAGGCTGGATAGCAAATGAAATTGTCTGTTGTGTGTTGGCTTTCAAGGGTATCACAATGATTTATGTCCACAGAGACTTTGTCCCAGTATTTTCTTATTTTGTTCTTGTAATCAGAAAGTTGCTTATCCCTGCCCTGTGAAGAAGATTAACATAATTTAAACCAAGAGATTTGTCCAAAATCTAGTCAGAAGCCTGCAGAGCTTGCTAGGAAATAACCAGGTTTCTAGAAGTTTCTCCCCTCTGACACCCCCTGTTGCAAGCACTGATGGCAATGATATTATTTCCTCTTTGGTTCTTCCATGTGGTACTGGATGCCTTGGTGGAAATCACCCTTCCTTAAAATGCTCCAAAGGTCTTTTCTAAACTGGCTGCAAATATCTGATTTGTTGGCCTTGTGACCCAAGACATGTTCAGTGTATGGGTACAGAGGAGACTTCAGCTCCCCCTGGAACATCAGCGGTGTCACACTGATTTTGGCTTCAAACATTTATTTTTCCCCTCATGTGAATTCAATCAAATTGATCTTGGAGGAGAGTGCCTTTCTGATTGGCATCATCTGCACTCTCTTAATTTTTCCAAGATACAAACACATCCAAACAAAGCCTGCAAATGATCAAAGATGATTAAATTAATGGATCTTTTGTCTTCTGTTTCTTTCACCGTGGTAACCGTTCTCAAATGTTCCTGATAAATAACTTCTCTCCCACCCCTCAGCTCCACTTTCTTGTGCAAATCACACAAGTTCAGAGCAGAAGATTTACCAGGAAGTAAATCTTCTAGATATGTTTCCAAAAAAGCAGCATGCATACTGTTAAAACCACCTCTGTGCTTTGCTGACACATTTCCTAGCCTGGCACCCTTTTTATTGAGAAACAATGAAAAATGGGAATGGTAGGAAAAATATCAGTCTATGTTTAGTTTATGTAAGTGAAACAAGATTTTTGACTTCTGGTTTTCAGTGGGATTGCTCCTATTACCTGGAGGGATTTTAATGTAAAAGCAAAATCAGTATATGTTTGTTTGTAGATGACTCATCGGACAAAAACCTATACATTGAAAAATGTTAAAATGTACAGGTAAAATTGAGTTATATGAGACCAGATTTGTTCTCCAACTCTTCCTTGCTCTTCCCTTGTATAAGAAAATACATGTGTCTATATTATGCTAACTTAAAATGTTTTTCTTGAGACCTCTACCATGTTTAGTTAATTGTTATGTTTCAGTACATAGGTATGTATAAATATCAGCTTTAGGGATTTTTGAGGATCCCAGTCCTGCTTGTCCCCACAGAATAACTACTCCTGCAGGCATGAAAGAAATTACATTATGATCTTCATAAAAATGCATAGAGATTTGAATTATTTTTTTCTCTCCCTCAAAATTTCTACACAATGTTCCAAGAAGAACTAGACCCAGCATTCAAAGTCAGACCAAAGTTTAAAAAACAAACCACACACACAAAACCAAAAGGATTTGTTTGGGTTCTGTTATTTATCCTAAGACACATTGTGCAGGAAGCAAAAGGATCTGTCAGTCTTTATTCTGAGATCAGTGTCTGCACTCCAGGGCTGTTTATTATTTGTGCAGCTCCTATAGGTTTTGGTGGAGGTCTGGGTGCTTTCCACCTGTGGAAATTCTGTGTCATTATAGGCTTTTAAAGACCTAAGCATAAGAATCCTCTTGGCACCACCAGAACATAAATAGTGATAGAAATGGCAGCTCCTGCTCCAAAGTACTCACAGTTAAAGTTTGGGGGTTTTTACCATTTTTATTTTTCAAAAAGAAACAATACAACAATCCTAGATATCTAGGTATTACCCTGTTTTACAGATAAAAGTAGAATTTGCTGCTTCTTATGAATAGTGAACACAAACAAGTATAGCATAAGCACATGCTTGTTTTATTGTATAGACTTCTAAAATGCTTGTGAAATTATATATATATACTTTTCATTGCTCTGTTGTATTTTTTTCTAAAGTTTTAATAAAAGGCTTAATCAACAGGACATAAACATTCAATAGTGTTAAAATATCAGATGCACAGGTAAAGTTCATGTTAAGATAAAATTTTTCTATGAAAGTTTATGACAGAGGCACCTCAATTCTGTTGGGTTGGCAAAAGAGCTGCTCAGTCTTTTGAAGAGCTTATTCCAAATCTAACAAGTTAAACCTAAACAGAACAGATTCTGAGAAAGATCTTGGGCTAAGAAAGTGAAGTGTTTACAACCCATCTTAATGGGAATATAGTGAAAATGGAATCCATCTGTAAATCATTTGTCATTACGCTTCTACCTCTAAACTTTTTTCCTCACTAGCAGCTGGTGAAAAGAAAGAGAAAATAATTTCATATCAACAAAACATGTTGTTACAACAGTTTCAGGTTTTTTTCAATACATTCCCAATGTAGAGAAGCTTTTCTTTGGCTCTGTTGCTTGCAAGTCACAGAGGGTGAAGTGGGAGATGTAAAACTCCATCAGACACAATTCTCTGGGGATCCCACACATTCATCAGCACATCAGCTAATTGTTTTTGCAGGTTAATCAAATCTCCCTTTATCCTGAGCTCCATGCAAAGGTAAGTCCTGCTTACAGAGACCCTGATGATTTAATTTCTTTCAGCACACCCAAATTCACACGGTGGCTCTAGAAGGAATTTTTAATTGATGGTAATTGCATATGAGCCTCCTAATGAGTCAGATGAGCTCTTGCTTTCCTCCTGCATTCCAATGAATTCATCTGGGTGTGGGAGCTGGGGAAAGCTTGTTAAATATAGAGCCCTGGCACTGAGAGACAAATGCAATGCTGCAGGACTGCTGCTATTTCTTAAGAGTTTGGGCTTGGTGAGGGCTGTCCTCGTTAGCACTTCGTAGTCTTTCATAACTTTTTTTTCTAAATCAAATAGCAGAACTAGAGTGTTAAATATACACTAACATGATTTACTTGCTGCCTTCATTGTCATACTTAGAAATACAAACACTCGTGTATTTGTAGGTCTCTTTCTCAGACAGATGTCACTAGCTGTATGCTAAGCATGTCCATTAAAGGTTAATCTCATTTAAAAGTCTATGAAGTACAAAAATTTCAAGAAAAACTGGGAAGAAATCCCACCAAATAATTACTGAACTGGCTTTGCTGATTTTTTTGCAACAGAGTGCTTCAGAGCAATTGCAATGCTTTTTCTTGATGCATTAAATACAGATAATATTAATTGAGTAAACAAAAATCAGACCTTGAAAATCTTCTCAGGAAATATCTTCGTCTGTCATCTTTGCCAAAAGTAGAGCTGCACAGCATGTATGGATCTTTACATATGCTGTTCATCTACAAACACTGCTCAGTGCACATATTTCTAGAGGTGATATATATTTAATTAATGATTCTAAGATTTTCTGGTCAATCTCTGTTCATACACACACATGGGATACAGTCCATGCCTCAGTGTAACTGTGCTTAATTCATTGTAAAAATGCAAGTATGGCTAATTCAAAAAAGCAGAATATTTTCACCTCTATCTGAAAGCTCTCTGGACAACCTGGGATCATCATCCAAGTCACTGGACTTCCAGTCTGACATCCCTCCAGCTGGAAGGCTGCTTTTGCAAGTGCCATTTGCTGACAACACCTTTTATTATGTAGCAGTGAATAAAGTCTGGAGATTGCTTTGTTTTATTTTTTTTTTTAGGAACAGGTTTCAAAGAGCAGAGAGCATGGCAACGAAGGAACAGCCACTCAGGAGTGAGGTCCATGTTCTATACTTCAGAAATCTCTTTCTGATAGGAGATCTATCAATTTGATGTGAAAAATACGTCAAAGTCCTGTTCTGTACTCCAGCAGTAAAGCCTGGCTGCAGAATACCCTCAGTCATGCTATGATGAAGAACATTTCTAGTTCTTTTCAAACAACATGCTTTGGGTAAATTGTCAGGTTACAGATAAAATTTACCCAAAGATTAATACATGCTGTACAGCTTGGCAACATTTCAGACCACTCTGTACTAAATAACAAATCCTTTAGATTTCCTTGCAACAATTAAAAGGGGCCACAGAAATTTAATTATGGCCAACATCAGATTATTACTGGTTAAACAGGCTAGATTCCTGGGCTTAATTTTGTTACTTGCTCAAAAACCACTGCAGAAACTAGTATAGGATGTAAATGGAGAGGGCAAGCAGGCATTTGAAAGGAAAAAGACTTCAGAATGTTTCCTGAGTTTTCAGCTGTAATCCTTTCTTTTCCATAGCTGCAGTGGCAGGTGATCTTAATGGTTTCTCAGAGGCTGTATGGATATTTGCTGACAGCAGAGGAGTAGGATGATGTGAGCATCCCAGGCTCCAGGCTCTGTCAGGCAGCACCTTCTTTCCACTCTTCTCAAGCCTGGGTTTATCTTCACCAACTTGTCCCTGTCTCCTCTCCTTGTTCATGTCACTCTCTTCCCACACTCATTGGTGCTGACTGTTCAGTCAGTCCCAGCCTACAATTCAGGATTTCCAGACCCAGCCTCTTCATTCAGCCCATCCTTTCTCTCTTCTTTTTCCTTCTTCTATCCCTGCTCTCATGCACAATTCACTCAAATACACACTTTACACCCATGGTCCATCTCTCTGGTTCCCCATCTGACCTGCCTCTTTCCTTCCCCCATTATATCCTGACTTCTTCTCTTTTCATCTGCTCAGGCAAGATGTCATCTGTCCATCTCCACTGGGCTGTTCTCTCCTCTGACAGAAAATAGAATTTGGAATTCATGCCCCATAAAACAGTTGTATAAACTACATCTCTTACGACAGCATTTCTTGGGATCAGGCCCTGCAGTAGTAGAAGTCCTTGAACCTTGCTCATGATTATCCACTTTTCTTCCCCCATCTCTTGGAATAATGTGCCTTTCAACTCGATGTAGCTTTACATTCTCCTGAATGCTTATTATTTGGCTGTATTTTAAGTGCTCTTCCAGTTTTCCCTCTGCATGTGACCACCCACCTCTCCACCTACAGTCTCTATAATGTGATTTCTATCTGCTGTAGCTTATAACAGTTTAAATTATGCTAATTGTATTCAGAGATTAAAGTAAAAATCAGTTTGACTATTATTCTGCCCATATACTGTACTAGTGCTGGTAGTTATTCACTTCAGAAATGAACATGGCTAATAAGATAAGAAAATTACACTTGCATACCGTTAGTCAGTTTCATATTTAATTAGCAAGAAAAAAAATTATTTCCATGTCTTCTTCTTGAAGCAAAATTAACCCTTTTTCTTCTGGCTATGCTCACTGTTGAAACTCCAATTCATACCATGCTAAGTGCCCTCTCTAACACCTTGAGATTTGATTTTCTAAATCTCTTAAGTTGGTTCAGTAAATTTTTTTTTTTTTAAATATCATGGGCAAACACATCCCCACACATCACTGTGGGCCCTGGAGGCCATGCCTTGGCAGCACACACAGCAGGGAGCACACTCCCAACAACCTCACTCCTTATAAAAGCACGAGAGCTCGTTCAGCAAAACATTTCCTGGTCTAATTTTGTTAATGTGTCATGAACAGACTGGTCTCCAAATCACTCACAAATTCAAGATTAAACTTCTTAAACATTTACTGTGGCAACAACAACGCAAAAAATTGCTTTCAGGATTTAAGATGGCCATGATATGCTGTCAGAAGGGGCCAACACACTCCCACACTTGCTATAAATAACGAACCCGAACACAAGTACAGGCTGGATTTAACTGAATCTCTTCAATTGCTGCAAAGTACACTTTGCTACATGGTGAGGAGATAATGTGTCACAACACATTTTGTGTAAAGTGAAGAATCTATCCATGAGCAACACTTCTGCTTTGGATTTCCCCCCAGCCAGCACCATGGTTGGGTCCCTCTCGCTGAAAGTTGTCTAAATCTCCATCTGAAGCAAGTGGACACCACCTTACAAAGGGAAACAGAGGCTCAACATCCATATGCAGGTGGGGTTTGCCATGTGGAGCTTCACTCCCATTGCAAGCAGATGGGCAGAGTGCTCCAAGAGCTCTTAACTCATCTCATTTCTCTGACAAAAGTTCAAAATATGTTTTAAACCCCCTGGTTAGTTTTTGATAAAACCACAGGTGAGGGCAGAGAACCAATTCTGCTGAAGGGGATTAATTTGGTTTGTGCATCACCTTTCAGACTATTGTACCCACATTTTCAAGAAGCACTTCTCAGCAGTGGTGAAAGCCCTGCTGCCAAGCCAGCCTGTCCTGTGAAAGACAGTTCAGGTGCAGACTGGGAGTAAGGGCACTTCTGGACAACGTGTCCTAGGGTTATGATTCGTTTGGAATATTGGTAATAAAAGTCAATTTGCTTGTGTTGATTCACTAAAATCTGAATGCTCTCGGTTGCAAATTGCAAATTTATCCCTCTGTGACTGCAGAGTTTAATCCACCATGAGCAGCTCAAACGTTCAGCCAAGTCAGTGCAAACCAGCTATTCCATTTAGTCTTTTAACAGCATTTTATAGCCACACCTAATTGCTACCAAGGATGTAGGGCAATGGAAAATCAGTCATAGCTAATACAGATG
This sequence comes from Hypocryptadius cinnamomeus, assembly GCA_013400635.1. Classification (NCBI taxonomy): domain Eukaryota; kingdom Metazoa; phylum Chordata; class Aves; order Passeriformes; family Zosteropidae; genus Hypocryptadius; species Hypocryptadius cinnamomeus. The sequence continues at coordinate 63,946 of VYZP01050416.1, forward strand.
CTCTGCCTTTCCTGTTATTGGACTTTATTTTGTTTGTGTTGTGACTCTGTCTCTGATCCTGCAAAATTTATTTCTTGATCCAATACTTCATGTGCCAATATGGTCCTTACACTTTCATGAGCCACAGGCTACATGTCCATATTCATACTAAACACAACAGTATAATTTATGTAAAGATTAGGTATATTTTTATTGCAATTCAGTATATTTGTCTCAAAAAAACCCAAAATCTGGAGAAATCATACCCTTTTACACTCCCTTTTCCAGCAGATTTAAATTTTTAAAATTTTTGAACACGCGTATACATACATACACACACACACAGAGGTAGATTGTTATCCTCCCTGTCAACAGGAAAACTTATGGGTGAAATCTGCATTTTATCACCATTGGAAAACCTACAGTGTCCTTGCCTAGAACATGAGGAACATTTAATCACCTAGCACATGCAGGAGAACCATTTTTCGCAATAGCAAAACCGGACTCTCTGCCTGGGAGGTTGAATTTCTTTCAAGCTAGCGTGGTTGTGGAGATCTAAACACCTGATATGGAGTTTTTATGATTCTTCTTAGTGCATTGAAAGTGTTTCTGAGCATGTGACTGACAAAACCAGCGAGAATTTGGAATGGCGTGAGTTTAAGAGATGCAGATGTGATACAGATTAATATTAGTGTAACAATATCTGTATTTTATCATTCTGGATAATAATATTGCAATTATTGGCAAAATTTTTGGGAAGAATGTGTAGTTATGTTTATGTAGCACGCTCAAGTATGCACGGCTGGGGAAGTACCTTGGCGTGGAATTACTCAGGTGAAGGGAAATCTCCTGCAACAGGAAAGTGAGTATTTGTCCCACCCTTTTTCCTCTTGGATCTTCCCATTTCTGTGACTTTCTGTGCTTCCAGGACTGCTCAGCACCACCTTGCCTGTCACACTGTACCACACCTGCCTTCCCACGGGGTTGTTTTCTCTACCCTCTCTTCTACCTGCTTTAGTGGAAGATGTCCATGCTCACGGCAGGGAGTTGGAACAGGGTGATCTTTAGGGTCCCTTCCATCCCAAACCTTCCTATGACTCTATGATTGGCAGTAAAGCAACCACATTTAAAAACAGTTATCTCACAGCAGTGATGTTATATCTCCTTTCCGACATGGCCTGTTCAATGTTGCTCTTCAGGAAAGAAATTCTGTTCTCTCCTGGCTCATCAATTAGCAGCTTTTTATAAATCATTCCCATTAATGATTAATATCTTCCTAATTCAGGAACCTTAAAATGAAGCATATGAATATTTTTCTGGTTTATAGCAGCATCAATGGAAGCCTAAATGAGTGTCAGCCCAGCCACTATTTAGTAAGAAGGTGGGTGGGAATAGGCAGAAGTTGTAGGATCCCAATCCAGTTTGATCCCACAGTCACTGTGGCAGTGGTCATGTTCTAAATTGGCTTTACCTACTAAAAATCTGCCAGTCTCTTTGAGTCCTGGACTGCATTTTTAAATTTATCCATTTAAGCTTCCTTGGATCTCTGACACTCAATAAACCATCTGCACTGCCTTTGAAGAAAAGCATTAAACCCTTCACTCTGGAGGGAAAGTCAAACTCTGCATCAAAATTAGCAATGATCTGCTGTGGTCCAGACATGAATAACACTCAGCTTTACAAGAAATCAAGACTGGAGCTTTGAAAATGAAAAAAACCCTATTTGTTGCTCTGCAAAACAAAACACCTTGGTAGATCTCAAATGTTACAGTGGAATGGACTGTCCCTGGGCTCCAGCCTAGCACAAAAACCTCACTGGGCACTGGGGTCTCTGCTCTCCTGGCACCTTCATTCTGGTCTCTTACACAGTGCTGCCACAGACCCTCCATATGCACAGAAGGAAAGAGAAGGCTCAGGCTTGGCAGATGATGGAGCTGGACTGGGCTTTTTTCTGCCGATGAAGCAACAAAATGATTTGTTTTTGCCTGAAGTAATGATTGCAGTGTGACAGAAAAGCAACTGGTGCCAGAAAGTTGCACACTTGCTTCCCACACCCTGAAAATCCAGCTCTGTGTGTTAGTGCAAGCTCCTCATATTGCCATTGCAACCGTGAAACCAATTAACCTGGTGTGACCATTCTGGATTTTACCATCATTTTTTTTCTGGGATATGTCTTAACTGCATCAAGGTATTGCCAGGAAAATGAAATCCACATTACTGGATCACCACTGAACTGCTCAAATTAAAACACACTTTAATATTTTATTTTGTTATCACCCCAAAGTACTGATTACCAAGTTCATCTACAGATGCTCAAATGGAGATCAACACAGCCACTTAGACATAAAAAAATTACTTGTAAGGTTTATATAGTTAAATGGTACAGAAATCCTGATTACCACTTAGGAAAGGTATATCTGGAAAGGACTGGAAACACAGGAGAACCTACAAATCTTGTATGTTAAAAGTTCAAATCCTAATTATTCTTACTTAATGATATCTCATAGCATGACTCCATGCAGCTGAGGAAATAAATCTCTTACCTCCTTAT